>JAUZSU010036292.1:0-10249 GCA_034780255.1 Parotocinclus maculicauda
GGCCAGACTTTTTTAATTGCTTGTTCCTCGGATGTCCCTACTTAAGAATCTACTGAGAAGGGAGGAAAAAAAATAAATCTTTATTTTTTAGCACTTTTAAATTTCTCGAGAAATGTGGAATCAATACAAGGAAGGAGGAAGAAATAAAAAATAAATTTTTATTTTAAAATAAAAAGTATTTAATCTACAATTAAATTAAAGTGAATCTGGAAAAAAAATTAAATTAACAGAAGCAAACCGTAGGCTCTCCATCGGAGAGCGGAAAAAGCAGAAAAATAATATATATATATTTTTTAAATTTCAACCATTGGTGCTGCGACGGATCCGAGAAATATAAAAAAAAAAAGAGAAATAAAACGAACTCTTTGGATTTAAGCAAATGACTGCAATGAAACAGAGGGAAAAATTTAAAGGGGTCTGAATACTTTTTGTACCCACTGTGGAATGGAAAAGGAAACCACCCAGAATAAACCCATGCAGACATGGGGAGAACATGCAACCTTTAAACTAACCTCCTTATCTAATCCTTATACAACCTTAATTAAGCACCATGAAGTCATTTGTTTATTGGGAAATGTATGCAATATGAAAATTATAAATTCAGTGCAAAGGTATGTGATGTGATCAAATTGATGTGATGTGCATTTAAGTGATGCAAATGTCCCACATTTATGGTTTTATGGTAAAAAGTTTAATCAATATATTGTGTTCTTTTAGTAACAGATGCTGAAAAGCTGGCACTGAAGGAAGGCCTCTCTGATATGGACTATCTTCGCTCCAAAATGGTGAAAAAAACTGACATGGTGGATGACATTGGAGATGAGAAAGATGATGATGATAATGAAGAGGAGGTGAAGGAGAATGATTTAGGTCATGAAGAGGAGGGTACAACACAGCACACTGACAGTGTAAATGAGACCGCTAATAAGCATGGCAGTCAGAAAGCCACAGCTTCACACAACAAGGTGGGTGGTGTTAATTTTCACTTTTCCAAAACATTATATTCTACCAGCTCTTTTGAGTCATAGTAATGTTTTTCTGTTTTTCCCTTTTATAGTTTGAACCTTCTACGGAATTCACAATCAAGCTACGTGGAGTTCCATTCAATGTTAAAGAGGTAACATCTAAATGGAGTTAGCGTTTTTAATTGGTTTCAAGTTATTGGCTTAAATGGACCACGATTATCTTCACCAAATTCTTATTTCTTCTCAGCAACAAGTGCGAGAATTTATGCTGCCATTAAGGCCTGTGGCAATTCGTATCGCCAAGAACAAAGAAGGTCGTAACTCAGGTAAAAAAAATATAAATTGCTGTATAAATACAGTACTAGTAATAGTAGAAAGTCTGACAAAATATTAAGAATCTGATATTTCTTGGATGTGAATTGACACAGATAATAAAAGTTTACAGATTTTTCTCTGCATGTCTTAAAACAGACCTTTTGGATGGTGTCTATATATACTGCTCACAAAAATTAGAGCATTTAACACAGTCCTGGACCCTTTTTATACTGATTGTTTATTAAGACTTTCAAATTTCTACCAGTATATGACAAGTTTCAGTGTTGATCAGGGGGCAACAGTGCACAAAATTCACAGCTGCCATGTGGACTGACGATTCTCTGCATTGGGAAGTTTGCAAAAAAGTCACTAGATTGGTTGCTACTTGGATATTTGATTAGGCTTTACTTGCTGCAAAGTCACTACATCTTACATGATTGGTAATTGCCGGCTCCACTCCTTGACCATTGACGTGACCAGGCGTTTATGCATGTAACATCATAGCTAAAAGACTTTTTTATTTGTTATAATTTGAGGTTATACTGCTCAAAAATATTTTTTTAAATCAAGATTTTTGTGAGCAGTTTATATTGCTCCACCTTGTAGATGTGAAGTCAGATGTTGCACAGTTTATCATCACTGATTGCAAAATGCTAGTGGATGTTTTTGGTTGGTGGTGGTGTTTCAGAACTCCAGCAGCATTGCTATCTGAGATCCACTATTGCCACTAACACGATGCAACCACCACCACCACATCAGTGTCACTACATGGCCAAGAACGATCCATCATCCAGATAGTAACTGATCTGACCCACAGTTGATGTCATGTGCACACTTGCACCTCACAGTTTGTTCTCCAGGGATAGCACCGGCTACCGCTGCCGTGACCAGGATAAGCAGGGTTAAAAATCTTATTGGCGAAATTTTGGGTGATCACATTGATAAACATTAGTGCAATTTTGTTTGCAGTGATTTGAGTATTGAAAGTTTCATTAGATGTAGTGTAGTTTGTACTAAATATGAAGTGGGCAAGGGCTACTGCATCATAAAAATATACAATTTAAAGTTTTGTTTTGTGCACTCAGGTAATGTGTATGTGGACTTGCAGTCAGAAGCAGAGGTGGAAAGGGCTCTTCGACTTGACAGAGACTACATGGGTACTGTAGAGTGTGATTACTTGCTGTGAGAGGTATTTGTAAAAGTAATTCATTTGTAACATGAAACATAGTTTTGACAATGGTGCATATGTTGTATGGTTGGATTTATGGTCGTAGGTGGACGCTATATTGAAGTGTTCAGAGCTACGAACTTTACTCCCAAAGAGAAAACAAAACCTACGCAGGATAGAAATTTTGCCTCGGAGCTGAAAGATGATGAAGAGGAGGAGGATGTGGCGGACTCTGGGCGTCTCTTTGTGAGAAACCTGCCTTATACATGCACTGAGGAAGAGCTGAAGGAACTGTTCACCAAACATGGTGAGAATGATAACGTGTGCAAATAAATAACGGGGATGCAAGAGGGAAAAACTCCCATCATATAATTTATTCTTTTTGTTGCAGGCCATCTTTCAGAGATCCACTTCCCCATAGACACTCTAACCAAGAAACCCAAGGGCTTTGCCTTTGTCAGCTACATGATTCCTGAAAATGCTGTGACTGCTTTAGCCCAGTTAGATGGCCATATATTCCAGGTATTGTCATTTATTCTAATTAGTTCCTTATTCCTATATTTATACTGGTCTTACATGTTGGTTGTCTTGTAGGGGAGGGTATTACACATCATACCGTCCAGGATTAAAAAAGAGAAGCCAGAAGAAAGTTCCAGTGCTCCAGGAAGTTCTTCCTACAAGAGGCAGAAGGATGCAAAGAACAAGGCAACCAGCAGCAGGTTAGCTTGGAAAAAAAAGTATAGCTAATAGGAGGCTATTAAAAGTGTGCGCTGTTTAACAACCACATCACCTTCTATGAGATAAGTCATAGACGTAAATGGTCATTGACTTTTCATACTGCTTTATTGTAAATCTAAGCAGTATTTGTAAAGAGACCTGCATGCAACCGATACGTAAATGCTTATGGAAATTGATTATCTTTCTAATAAATACAGTAATGTACTGTTCCAGCCCTGTATAGGGGAAATTTGTATCGCTTTGTTTGACAGAAGCCAAAAATGCATTGATGGACAGTATTAAGAAAGAAACTCTATTATTGAATATGAATCACTTATATATTTATAGGTTAGAGAGAATTATACAGGTAATCTGGGGATTGACAAAGTAATAGGACAGGGAACTACATTTATGAACACCATTTACAGCTTGTTACAAATAAGGCTACCGTGCACATAAGTCTCTGAGCATATCAACCAAGTTAGATCAGTCTCTAGTCCAAAGGAGAGCTAAAGAGCATGCAAACCTATGACTGATAGGGTAGTTACACATATACTACACTAGTTAAACAACCCCGGAGGTAGTTAAAGTGAACGTACGTTGATAAAATGGTTGTTAAACAGCACTTACTTCTACTGTTACCCTTACTGTCATTGTAGCAATTTGCACTAATGCTGTTCACTTGTAACGCCTCTGAAGTGGAGTTTTATTTTTGGATCCATTCCCTTCTGTTGCAGTTCTCATAATTGGAATGCCCTGTTTCTCGGCACGAGTGCAGTAGCTGATGCCATCGCTGAAAAATACAACACAACCAAAAGCAAAGTCCTTGATCATGTGAGTTTGTAGTGAGCATGATTTATAGCTGGCATACACGTTGTCAGAATATTACTGTGTACATTTTACTTCCTGCAGCTGTCAAAAAATCAGGTACAATTGTGTGATTATATGACACTTTGGCAAATGATATGGACCATCAAGTTTCAGTCAATCAGGACGGAACGATGTCTGTCCATGCTTATCAGTGCATTTTAAATTTAAAGGGAAAACTGAGTGGATGTACTTAGAAGAATTGCTATGTATATAAAATCCAGTAAAATCATGCACAGCACCTTGAAGGTGCACCTTTTAAGTTGTACACCTTGGCCTTTGGAAATAAAACGTGTGTTTGTACATAGGAGTCAAGTGGTAGCCTTGCTGTGAGGATGGCACTTGGTGAGACTCAGATCGTTCAGGAAACTAGACAGTTCCTACTCGACAATGGAGTATCTTTGGACTCCTTCAGTCAGGTACACAAAATTCCATTTTACTGTTCTGTTCTATATTTTGTGGCTTGCATGAAGTGTTAGCTTTTTAAATTGTTTGCGTGTCCAGGCAGCAGGACAGCGGAGTAATTATGTGATCTTGGTGAAGAATCTGCCATCTGGGGTGCAGGTAAAGGAGCTGGAGTCTCTGTTTGCTTCTCATGGCTCGCTTGGAAGGGTTTTGCTTCCCCCATCTGGCCTCACTGCTATTGTGGAGTTTCTGGAACCTACTGAAGCCAAAAGGGCCTTTACCAGACTGGCATATACAAAGGTATTTATATAAAAGTACATTAGTTTTATGTGCTAAGGTGCTGTCAGACCTGTTAATCATGTTGCCTAGCCTGAATAAGAGAGATACTGGTGCTGTGGTTTATAAAAAACAATGTAAGGAACAGCTATCAAAAAGGTAATTGAACCCCATAGAGAAAATTTGGTCTTGTAATAAATCTTGGAAAAGTTTGTCAACTTCTCATCAACTGTTTGAAGCCACCATTATTGAGTGAAGATAGTTTTCTTGTCCATAGGTCTTGTCATGCCATTTGTATCATCTTAATCTTGATTTCCTTCTTTTTGTAGTTTCAGCATGTTCCATTGTATTTAGAATGGGCTCCAATGGCTGTCTTCTTAACGCCACCTAAACAGCGAAAATCAGGTAAAGTAGTGATGATATATATAGTGGCTAAAGTGTATATATAACTAATACAACAGCATCTTCTGTAAGGTCTGCAATGTCAAAAGCAAATGTAATTGTAGACTGGGTTGAGATCTAATGTTTATAATCTTTCTTCTCCTTGCTGCAGAACCTGTGGTTGTGAATAAAGATGCAGCAAATAAACAAATGGACACAACCAATACACAGGACGATGATGATGACGACGACGACGACGATGATGAGGAAGAAGAGGAGAGTCCACCTGGGTCCACACTCTTCGTTAAGAACTTGAATTACAGCACAATGGAGAATACATTGCAGGAGGTAGGACCATAGTTCATGGGAATACAGCTCAGAGTATTGGGTGCAGATGAGGTTAATTGACGGTAGTTTTATTGGAAATTTAAGGTGTGTGTATATAGGGAATGTTTATTTTTTTGGTGTTTGGATAACAGGCTTTTTTTTTTTAATCAATTTTGTGTGTTTAACAGACTTTCTCCAAATGTGGAGTGGTGAAGATGTGCACTATTTCCAAAAAGAGGGACAAATCAGGTATGTCCATGCTCAACCTTAAGCTTAATGTATGCAGAATCAATCTGGTGGCCCTTTTGGATCTAAACTGTATAAATCTCCATTACAGTCTCATTAGCATCACATTCTAAAGCAGTGTAAACTAGTGAGAATACACTGCTCAGGAAAATTAGGGGATATTTAATTTATTTCTGTGAGCAGTATACATTAGATTTGTTGCAAATGAGCCTCTGCATTATAGTACAGCTCAGCATTATGTATACTAATGAAGTATACATGAGCAGGGGCTTAAATAAGGAGCTTATATGATTCTCATCAACTACAGTATAACAGTGATGACACAGCAAATAAGGCACTGTACAATTGACCAAAAGTTTGGTGGTTAAAGTCACAGCGATGCCAATCTGCAACTACTAGTCAACTGAGCAAGTAGAGTAACGGAATTGGATTAAAGTTGTATCAAGTGGATGGAGCTTTAGATAAGTCTTCTAAGCATTGTAAATGTTAGTTAGTCATTATTATGTTCGCAGTCAGTCAGATGCTCAGTTTGTGTTTTTTGTTGGTGTTTTTTTCTGTTTAACTGCTGAGTAAGCTTGCATGCTTGCATTCAGGCAAGACAAGAAGATGAATTGCCAACAGCTGTACAAAGATGACACATACATAAGACTTAATTTAGTATGTACAGTTTCAGAATGTTGCATTGCAAAACCAGGATTCATTTTATGAAGCTCTATACAGGAATGCGACAGTAAGAAATGTAGGTTTTGCGAATGAATGTTTCTATAGTTTTCGTGTGAACCTCTTCTCTGCATCCTAATGCTAGTACATTTATATGCATCTATGCAGAAGTATAAATCAGCATTTTACACCACTGCCTGTTCATGGGCTTAATCGGCATGCAAGCTACTTTGTCAATAATAATGGTGTCATCATTTCCAGGCAAACTGTCATCTATGGGTTATGGTTTTGTAAAATACAAAACCCCTGAAGCAGCTCAGAAAGCCATCCGGCAGCTGCAAGTAAGTGTTCCTGTGCCAGACATGAGTCTTTTCTATCCTCCTACCTGTAAGGGATCTGTACATTATTAAATGTCCTTTTTTCTCTTCAGAATTGTACTGTGGATGGGTATCAGCTTGAGCTGAAGATATCAGAAAGAGAAATTAAGTAAGAGACATCAAACAAGCTCAAATCTAACGCCTATAAAGCTCATCTCCGCTCCTTCGACTACAGTTTGTTCAATATCAGTCTAGGCAAACATTTCACATTAAAATTTAATTGGATTGTTCGTTTCTCCCTCTCAGGTCTGGTGTGGAACATGCTAGAAGGAAAAAGCAAGCAGCCAAGAAACAAACAACATCTAAGATTTTGGTGCGAAACGTCCCATTCCAGGCCACTGTTAAGGAGCTAAAGGAGCTGTTCTGGTGAGACCTGATTGGCCAGTTTTATTTACTTAAAAAATGATATTAGATGCTAATGCAAAACATTACACTGACAACTCAGGTATTGTGTCAACACTCTGGATTTTCACCAGATGTCATATTTTCTAATTTGGTTACTCATGTATTTTATGCTGTTAATAACTGACATTAGTGGATTAATAATGTGATCATAGTGCATTGACTACTGAAGCAGGTCATCATAACGGTTACAAAAATATTTTGTAAAACGTCGTCTTGGTCATGGAATTGTCAGTATTGGCGTAAACACGTAACTTTGGTATCTTATAATAATGTAAGAAGTGGATCATTATGAAAAATAAAACAACTTTTTAGGTTAAGATTAAAATATATTAATGTATATACTATAGGTTTTTCAGTGTTCAGTATTTAGTTTAGGTTTTTGACATATTTAACTGTCTATTTTTTATATTTTAAGTATGGGGCACCATTAGATTAAATTTACTTTTGGAAATGGTATAATGACCAGAACTTTCAGACTGTTTTAATATTTTGTTGTCGTGGTCTTGTGCTAAAATAAAATCTGCACGCAATATCCCATAATAATAATTTTTTAAAACTAAAATTTGGCATGGCCATAAGTTCAGACCTTTTGTGTTCAATTTTCAGAACCGAGTAGCTTGTATCTCACAGTCTGAAAGGTTTTAATAAGTGCTCCAACCAGGCCGGTCTCTTATTGAGGAGATAAGATTGATGAGTTTTATTGATGAGTTGGTGGAGTGCTGCAGTGATGGCTGACCTTCTAGAAGTTTCTCCCATCTCACAGGATCTTATGTCAAAGTGAAACTTTAGTTTTCACATTTTTCTTTCTCATCATTAGGTATTGAGTATGATTGGGGGAAATGTGATTTATGTATTTTAGCACTTTGGCTGCAACAAACACTACTCACAAAAAATAGTGGATATTTCATTATGGGATATTTTATTTTGAATATATTGAATATTAGTGGGTAGTATATTGTCATTTGAAAAAGGTAAATGGGTATGAATACTTTCTGAATGCATGTTATTTATCTCTGTCTATTTGTTAGAATATAACTTGGAAATATTGGAACTCTGTTTGCAGTATTAAAATACTGGAAAAAAATCAGACAAAACAGCTTCTTTAGGCTACAGTGGCAAGTATTTAGTGTGACCTCCCATTACACTTTAGCTATAGCATCTGGCAACCTTATCTGGTTGCCAAGTTGACGCTTCTACAGACTGAAGTACCTTGATCTGGAATGGTCTTTTTGGAAGCGTAGCAGCCAATAAACCACTTTTCGGAATAGGAACAGGGTGAAAAGACTAAGTGCTAAAGCTGACAGTGGAAAGATTATTATGGAGTGACTAATCCGCATTAGACATTTTTTGGTCCAGTCGTCGACATTGTTATATAATATATTGTTATACATATATATTCATTATACCATTGCTAAAACAATAATGGTTGCCTAAGACCTGCATGTCTGTACATGTATTACTGTACTGTACATTTATTTCTATATTTTCAATATTTCTGCAGTACATTTGGAGAACTGAAGACCGTTCGCCTGCCAAAGAAGGGTGTTGGAGGAGCTCACCGAGGCTTTGCTTTTGTGGACTTTCTCACCAAGCAGGATGCCAAGGCGAGTTTATATCTCTGCCTCTTATTCAGATGTTCTGTCACTCCATTTTTATTAAGTATTCAGACTGACTGATATCACTAGGCCCACCTGGAAAATTATCTCTTGTGTGGCATTTCAGAAAGCTTTCTCAGCTCTGTGCCACAGCACCCATCTGTACGGCAGGAGACTTGTGTTGGAGTGGGCTGACGCAGGCGAGAGCGTAGAAGAGCTGAGAAGAAAGACAGCTCAACATTTCCATGGTAACCATACCACCTCTTTAATAATACCAGTTATCCCAGTTACCTTTAGAATTGCTTATTGTTGTATGTATTACAGTTGCTATTACTATAAACTTATCCTACTGTTTGTAATGAAATGCTACATGGGTGTGAAAACTTCTCTTTATTAATGCTAGATTTTGACATGAAAGATTTTTGACAATATTGTACTGTACAAGCTATAAGAAAATACACAATAATGAGGTACCATTTTGATTTTATATTTTCTTAAATGAAATGTAAGCATTCCAGTGCTGTCTCTTTATACTTGTATAATAAAATGTGTTTATTTGTATAACATAAATCAACCAAATATATCACAGCTGAGTATAAACTGATCAGCCCAAACAACCTGGTCCTTAATAATGTTTGTCAGTGTAATGCGCTAACTTATATGTTCACCTGAACGTCTGGACCCAGAGTTTCTCAGCAGAACATTACACAGAGCATCACTTTCTCACACAGTTAATTTTGGTGACATCACTGTCCCAGTTAAATGGTGCACATATACCTGACAGTCCATGTGATGGAAAACAAAATGAAAACCATCATACCAGACAATCTTCTTTCATTGCTTGCAAGTTTTGACACATATTCATGCCCATTATAGGCATTTTGATTGGGTCCATGTGTTTGCATGAGGTGATGCACACTTCCTGTTAACTGCATTAAATATTTTATGACTCTATGACAGTAGCTCTTTGGACCATTTGGACCACAACGGATTAGAATCTGTTGCTTTTACACAATAAACCTTGTGGCAACACCATATCACTGTGGTTTGTCCTTCCTGACTGCCACTACTTACTGGGAGCACCCCAATAAGTCAAACAAATGACTTTCATGCATGTTAAGGTCTGGGCTATGTTAGTGTATCACATTAATTGTATAAATATGACTACATTTTAATACGGTTTTTGGATTGTCGTCTCTGTGTGCATTAACGATGCACTTGTGATTGTGTTACACTACCACCCACGTTGAGAATCTTTAGTCTGTCTAGTTGTGATAAAGGAATAATGATAAATAAATCAGTTTTGACAGGGTGATTAATTCTGTAAGATGCGTAATTGCTCCAAATAATATGTGATATAATATGTGATAACATAAAGTTATGTGAAAACAAAAAGGCAGCAGTTAAATATCTGACTATTTAAATATTTAGTTATTTATTAATTAGCTTATTTAAATTGGACGTTTTATATATACGTGTGTGTGTGTGTGTGTGTGTGTGTGTGTGTGTGTGTGTGTGTGTGTGTGTGTGTGTGTGTGTGTGTGT
>JAUZSU010036303.1:0-10249 GCA_034780255.1 Parotocinclus maculicauda
ACGGGGACACTAGATGGTCCCCATGGGTTACGGGGACACTAAATGGTCCCCATGGGTTACTGGGACACTAGATGGTCCCCATGGGTTACGGGGACACTAGATGATCCCCATGGGTAACGGGGACACTAGATGGACCCCATGGGTTACGGGGACACTAGATGGTCCCCATGGGTTACGGGGACACTAGATGGTCCCCATGGGTAATGGGGACACTAGATGGTCCCCATGGGTTACGGGGACACTAGATGGACCCCATGGGTTACGGGGACACTAGATCACTTTAAACCAGTGACAACACTCTTAAGCCATTTGTTTGATTTCAGAGTGGCGGCTATGAAGTGGAGCTCTTTGTGGAGCCCCCGGACCACGACCTGATCTGTATCATTTGCAGAGGGGTCCTGCGGTGCCCGGTCCGCGTCGCCTGCAACCACGTCTTCTGCAAGAAGTGCATTCTGCAGTGGATGAGGAGGTACAAAAGGGCTTTTATTGACTTTTTGGGATAACAAAACAGGCGCTCGTCCTCAACCTGATGTCCTCAACTGTTCCAGACAGGAAACATGCCCATGCTGCAGGAAGCCGGTTAGCCCGAGCTTCATGTTCGTGATGTTCAAGCTGAGCAAATCCATCGGCCGTCTGCCCATCAAGGTAGGTAGAACACCGCCTTGCAACAGTGTACAACTACGGTCCTGTCACGATCCCTGAACCTCTGCCGTCATCGAATCCCCAGTGCCGGAACGAGCCACAGGGCTGCGGCGCCACCTTCGCCCTCTCCGAGGAGTATCTCCACGCCTCGGCCTGTCCGTTCGAGTACCTCCTGTGCCCGCACCAGGGCTGCGGGGCTCGCGTGCTCCGCAAGGACGCCCAGGCGCATTCCCAGTCCTGCAGCCACTGGAGGGAGCCGTGCCCGATGGGATGCGGCACTCTGCTCAGCCACGCCACTCAGGCCCAGCACAACTGCTTCCGGGACCTGCAGAGGCGCCACGAGGCCCAGCGGCAGACGCAGCGCCACATCGCCGCCGCCCTGCGCAGGAAGATGATGCGCATGCAGACCAACATGGCCCACATGACCAGGCAGATCGCCCTGATCTGCGAGAGCCTGGAGCCCGGCGAGGGCCTGGAAGGGGAAGAGAGTGCGGGCGAGGGAACCAGCACGGGGAGCAGCTCCAGGGCCGAGCGCAGCTCCGCCACCCGTACCAGCTCCAGCAGCTCGGGCAGCAGCAGTTCCTGAGAAACGAAAACGTGCGATTAAGGCGTGTGCGCTGTTGTGTTAGTCAGAATCGGGTGGTTTGTTGATGTACGGTGTGCCCCGAGGCGGCTTCTGCCTACAGCTGTGTTTAATTAAAAGCGCTCCATAACAGAGAGTGGTGCAATAAAACTCTTATGGATTAATGGATTAACTTTAACCACAAGATTATCTGGTTATAACGGCCCATGCTAAGCTCTGGGATTTTACGCTTTAGGCGGTAAGTAAACAGTCTGTTCTCGTACTGGACGTGTTTAGTTATGGAAGGAATGGGCCAGAATTGGACCAGAACGCACTGGATAATGTTATTGGTCTGGGGTGTTTATGCCAAAATGTATTTGAGACATAACCAGACCGAAACATTGTTCTGGACCAGCAGTTTGAATGTTTTGATACTTGAGGTGTTCATGTTAGGTGTGGCATTACAAAGATATGGTAATAATAGGCCAATGGAAAGTCCCCACAGTAATACAGTGTGCGTGTGTGTGTGTGTGTGTGTGTGTGTGTGGGTGTGTGGAACTTTAAACACGTTGCCTTTTCGTGCTCAATAAAACCTACCTAATATGATGGTCCTGTTGTAATTTTATGAGTGGCCACTAGGAGGGGAACTACTCTCATTTTGATGAGGTCTCACTGGAGTTCAGAGCTGACATTAGAGGGAGGTAAACATCGTCCATGTTCGGCAAGACGAAGACTTTCTGCAAAGCAACAACAACAAACTTTGAGAAGAACCCATGACCTATTCTGGGAGAACTTGAGCTGTGGTTCCACAGATTCACCCAGGATATGGTATCAGCTCACACCCAGACACAAGCCAAGGCACCTACTGGCAGGGTAGAAAAGTGGTCCATTACCTGAATCAACCACTTAGATTTATATTGGGATTGTTAGTGGAGGTAAGGAACCAATCGAGGCCCACTAGGAACTGTCCACCATAAACAATCATCACAGTAATAACTGGTGTCAGATATATTACAGCCTGTAGGACAGCATAGATTTGGATGTTTTACCTGAAATTCATCCTGCAGCTTCTTCTCGATCCATTCGGTGACATGGCAGATGGTCACCTCCCGTTCTCCCAGTTTAGGCCGGACACGCAGGTCGAGTTTCGGCGGCACACAGAAACCGTACCTGAAATAAACATCGACAAATGAAAGATGAACGATTCATAATCTACACTCCTTATATCTATTCGATATAAATCGTTTTCAGGACTGTACCACAATCTGTCCGTAGGAGGAGGCGGGACGTTAACGGCGAGCATCCCGGAAAGTTCTTTGACCTCGACGGTGAGAAGCAGAGGCACGTTGGACATCTCCTCCATCTTCTTTTTGATGAACTCGTTCTCCGTGGCCTTCTGGACGCATTTGGATTTGGCAATTCTATCCACAAATCTCAAAATCCGGCGGCCCGTGCTGCACAGAGGCAGAGGGCGAAGCCGTAATCAGACATCTGCTCTGAGGTCATGTCAAATCCAGTAATTATCTAACGCTGGAGTAAAGTCATTACAAACCGCGTACATAATGAGGCCAGTCTCATTTTTAATAACTGACTTTCCGTGCAGCTCAGTAACAATGAGCTTCTTAGGATCAAATATTATGTCAAATTTGACTCCATATTATTAAAATACATGTAATATACCACTAAAATCCCCAATTACAAGTAATTTTACTGTAACTGTTTTGGTTTTTTGGTTCTCTGAACTTGCCTAAATAGAAGATAGAATTTCATAAAAGTTGATCCTAATGCTTAATTTATGGAGGTTTATCTCCTCATGATCAAATATTAAGTCAAATTTGATTTCATATTAATAAAATACATCCAATACAATAACAAAATCCCCAATTACACGTAATTTTACTTTACAGTTTTGTTTTTCTGGCCCTCTGAATATGCCAAAATGGAAGATTAAATTAAATGAAAATTGTCCTTAATGCTTTATTTATGGAGGTTTATCTCCTCATTATTAAACATAATGTCAAATTTGATTTCATATTATTAAAATACATCCAATACAATAGCAAAATCCCCAATTACACGTAATTTTACTTTACAGTTTTGTTTTTCTGGCCCTCTGAATATGCCAAAATAGAAGATTAAATTGGATGACAATTGTCCTTAATACTTAATTTATGGAGGTCTATCTCCTCATTATCAAATATTATGTCAAATTTGACTCCATATTGTTAAAATACATCTAATATACCACTAAAATCCCCAATTACATGTACTTTTACTTTACAGTTTTGTTTTTCTGGCACTCTGAACTTGCCAAAATAGAAGATTGAACTAGAGGAAATTGTCCTTGACGCTTAATTTATGGAGGTCTATCTCCTCATTATTAAACATAATGTCAAATTTGATTTCATAATATTAAGATACATCTAATACAATACCAAAATCCTAAAATACAAGTCATTTTACTGTACAGTTTTGTTTTCCTGGCCCTCTGAAGATGCCCAAACAGAAGCTTGTATTGAATGGGAATGAGGTTCAGCGGTAAGACTTTGTCTCAGCAGGATTTCCTGATTATTTTTATAATTATTCGGGTGTGCAGGTGGAGCATGCTGTAAAAAAATGTATAATAACGACACAATCACCTCTCAGCAGCAGTTAAAGTGCCTTTTTCTCCCACGTTTCGCTGGAGCTTAGCAGACGGAGCCTCGTCTTCATCAGAAGATCCAGCACTTGATGACTCCTCATCACTGTCAGCCAGGAGAGCAAGTCTGGACCTGCTGCTGCAGATATGAATCTATTAAAGACATGTAACATGGAGCAGGACCTACAGCGGGTCTTGGTACCTCTTGCCCATACACAGGACTCCACAGGGTCATGACCTGTTTCTGTGGCTCCTTGTTGAAAAAACTGCAAACTATTCAGGACAAACTTACAGGGCACAGCAGGTCTCAGTCTCGTCTGCCTCTGGTCCTTCCTTAACCAGCCTGGACAGGTTAATCTTGGTTTCTAGGGTCATCTGAAGGGCTCCTGTGTACTCGATCCCCAAATGGATCCACAGACCTGATATACAGACACATAATAACTCTAATTAACAGCAGTCCTAACCAAAACTAGGGTCGATTCGTCTTCACCAGACCCACATCTTGATAGTCATGACCCCACAGTCCGACCCCAAACCAAACCCATTTCCTGAAGGCTGGTACAAAATATGCTCGCCAACCAGAAATGTAACTCACACCTCACCACACCTCACCAGAGGAGGGATACGGACCCATTTAAGGATCAGTAGAGTTCTGGTCCATGGTGCTTTAGCCTGTCCCTGAAACCAGCTGTTTGGCGAAGTTTTAATCTGGATTAAGTTTGGGATTAGAGAACGGGGATCACCCAGGCTAGAAATTACAAACAATTATAGAGGATTATGAGCAGATGCTCGATCTGTAAGTGGGATCAGGAGAGCGGGACCCGTGACGCACAGCCTTATTTACACAAGTCAGGCAGTGTACATGAACCAGGTCAGATTCTTCAGCTGGAGAAAGTGCAAAATCTCTCGAGTCTTGTTCACACACCTCGGGTATTGACTTGGGGCAGGAACGTATCGGTGATCTGTGGCATGCTGGAACCCATGGAGAGCTCGGTCACGGTCAGGTCATCCATAAAGTACGGCAACTGTGAAGGAAAGGGTCTTACGTAAGGCGTCTGCGCCACAGTGTGTGCAAAACAATTCACCAAACCAACAAATCCATCATTAGATTTACCCTAATCTTGCTCAGCTTTCTCTGAATCTTATTAGCCACGTGATCGGCCCAGTCCTTCTCTCGGAGGAAATCCCAAAAGAGTCGACCCATCAGGGCGTTGATCCAGGATGGCTGTGTATCCCTCCCATGACAGCAGACAATCTGAAGAAAAGAAAAATAAAGCAGAAAGCATAGCGTAACCGTTCTGTCGCTTATAAGCTCAAAAGAGAAGCGATAAATAAAGAATAGTGACGGGTAGGTAACCACAAACTGCTCCTGTTTTCAATCGTACGTTTCGTTTCCCGTTTTGTTTGCCGTTTGGCATTTCACTGGAGTAAGATTCTAATCCAGCATGTCTGGCAGGACCAGAAGCTTCAATTCTCGTTTTACAGGTTTACGCTTACAAATAGAGCCAACATAATGTTTAGACCTGGTCTCGTGTGCCGATATGGCAGGGGTTTGTGGGCGGGGTGCAGGAGATAAGATCCGTCATGTAGGAGGTGTAATCCAACACGAGGCCCTGTCTCGCTCTGCCCACTGGATCGCTGGACGAAATGTCCCCCGAGGTGTCCTCTCTGAGCACAGGTGTATCTGCAGAGAGAGGAATATGGACAATGAGGGATAAAGACTGGTACAGAAACTGGAAAACCCAGGACCACTCTTGTGGAAACCCAGAAGAAGAGGAGTTCCATGAGGTAAAACCACCTCATCTTTGGCTTTGGCACCAACCCAAAAGCCATGATTTTTGTCATGCCTGCAGACTCCATCCTGGTCCACAGGTCCTACCCTGGTTTTTTGTTGTCTGTATGTTTACCTTCCTTCTTCTTATGGTTCTCTGGAGTCTTGGGATCTGGGTCAGTAACATAGATACCTTTCTGTTTGGTGGATGGTCATTGGCGTACCGGGCACCTCTTTAGATCGTTCGCCCACCTCATGTAACCCCTAACATTCACCACCGGTTAAGAAGGTCCGAATTTAGATCCTAAATGTTACTGGGCAAACTAAGAGGTAAAACACTGCTGGGAATCAGACCTGTAATCCAGATCATCATGATCTTACCTGAACTTTCAGACAGGTCCACCTTTTTGTACATGGTTGCTGAATGAAGGTGCTGGAACCACTCTTCTTTCTCCCTCCCTGTTCTCCCAAAGAGATACAAAGTGGTGGTTTGATTGGTCGGAAGTCCAGAGTCGGTGAGAAACGTCGGTTCAAGGTTAGTCAGTGCCTCGTTCTCAGTCTCCTCTTCCCGAGCTAGGGTGATGCAGACGGGATATTTTCTGTTCCACACCCGCTTCCGAGCCAGAGCCACGGGCAACAGGGAGACCTACGAGTACAGAAACAGCTCTCAAAAATCACAGAATCCCAACAGAAACCAAACGTTGCAAAGTCCTCCTAAGGAGACCTGGCACTCAGACCTCGCTGCCATTCAGGTGGAAAGTTCGAGAGTGCGTGAAGGTCCGGTCGTGGACCGGCTCACTGAAGGACGCCCGGCGAGGAACGCTGATACGGGGGAAATCCAGGCGTAGACGTGACCCATCCAGCGTGGCATACACAGAGTACATTAGAGAAGGGTGGTACGTTTCTGGGTTGTATTCGAACATCAGATTTAACCAGCCCTGAAATAACAGATAGAGAAAATGCATCTTCACTCTGGTTCTGATTTTTGGCTTCCTCAAGGAGTCAGAAATTGACATTCGTATGCAAACCCTTGTCAGACACACATACAGAAACACACTTTTTAAAAAGTTTTATTAGGACTATAAGGCAAAACTGGTTGGATAAAAACTTACTTGAAGTGCGTGCTCGCTCCGAGTCCAGTCATTTACGTTCCCCGGTCTATACGGACGACCGGTATAGGGCTTTGTGGCCGAGCCCAGTTGGATTAGCAGAAGTCCGAGCATGAAACCAAACGCCAAGCCTACAAACAGCCCAGACAAGAAGGAGGACAATGGCAAGACGAGATAGCAGTACAACAAAGCAGCAGCACAGCACAGGACCATGCCCGGGACTGAAGAACAAGTCTTATTTGTCTTGCCTTCTTCATATAGCGAGACATCCATAGTCTTTAGAACTTCTTCATCCCCAGTTTTGCAGGGATGGCATTTCCTACATGGTCGGACAGCCCAGTTACACAAGGGCAGTCCATTTCTTTCTTCTGTCTTTCTGATTCTCATGGGAGACTCAACAACGTCCGGTTCTCCGCTGGATCTGCTAAACCCTCTACCAAGAGACTCAGTGGAACCGGTGGTCTTGTGGATCTTGCCGAACACGCTAAAAGGCTTGGCCTCAGAGAGCTTCCGACAAGTGTCTTCTAGCTCCGCTTTGAAAAGGCCTGCTTTGGGTTCAGACAGGGACTGCCTGACAGGGGACGGAGGGGCGGTACGGGAGTCCCCGCTGTGCCCTTTAGACTGCCTGAGCTGCGACCACAGGTGTAGGTTAATCTTGGAGTCTGACTTGGACTGGGACAGATCAGGATTGCTGCGAGACAGCTCGGTGGAGATGGACTTCACCAAGCTAAGGAGGGGCCTTGGTTTGAGTGACAATCCATCTTTTGGTTCCAGCTCCGTAGACAAGGACTTCACCAGACTGGACAGAGGACGGTGCGACGGGGAGAGGAAGCCCAGGCCGGAGGACGAGCAGGACTCAAGGGAGCCTGGCGAAGACGGAGACAGGGGAACGTGAAACGCGGGAGACTGGAGACCCCAAACGTCATCCTTATCTGTCATGCTGTTTGATCTCTTGGGTTCTGGAGGAGGGCTGAGCCGATTCTGACACTCGCCGTCATCAAGACTGTCCCATTCCCCCTCCGTACCCATGAGCTGAATAATGATCCCCCGCCTGGCACACTCGGGATGCTCAGTCTCACAGGGCCGCTCGGGGTCCGTTTCATTTCCTGCCATGCTTCTTATCTCTTTGGGAGGCACACAAATGCTTGGGTCAGCACAAAAACACACAGGCAGAAACAATTAATTAATTTTATTACCTCAGTCTTGTAGTTTGCTACCTGGCAGTGTTTCTGTGATTTAATTTAAAGCATTTAAGAACGAGTCGATATCGGCACTGGGAAAATGCTTTCGTGGTTTGACCTTTTTAATGGAAAACGCTGAACAGGTACATTATACGAAGCGAAATAAATATATTAGTACACTAAAAGGTAAACAAAGACTCAATTAAAGTTGGCTTTTCCATTGCTGAATTACTGGAGCAGGGTTTAATATCCTAAATGGCCCCATTTCCTTATGTTCCTCTTCCTTACGCTCTGCAAATGCCTTTCATGATGCATTCAGAACAGATTTTGCCTCTAAGCTTCACTATTTTCCACCGAGCCACAAGATCAAAAGACTTTTTATGCTCCAAAGGATTCGATCATTCTTTTTGTCAGGTAGCCCTAACTGTAATACGGAAAGAATTTAACCAGGAGGTACAGCATAGTGACCTATTTAGGATGAGTTTATGACCTCCACTTATATAAGAGAAAAACAAGACTGAAACCTGTTGATCCACAACCACAAGGATTAAATATGCATGTACTTGAAGACCTTGGGTGAAAAAGGTTAATTCTATTACTTGTTCCAGTACAAACTCGTAAATCTAAGACTTAAGCATGGATTACTGGCTATAATATTTAGTCCTAAATCTAACCTCAAATGCATTTCTTTCATACCATCCTAAAGCACTGTCCTAATAACATGACATGTTTGGTCCTGCCTGTCTAACAGATACAGAAACCCGTTCTGTGAACTTGTTCCATGAGTGACTGGTGTTTCTGATTTCTTTCTGAGACTGATCTAGCAGATTGTCTCAGGATTGCCCTGTTCTCTGTGGCGGTGATTGAGATTAATCCGAAATAATGCAAATTAAATAATGCGCAACAAATCAAAAACAGGTACAAGGACTCCTCGAAGTATGTTTATCAGTACTCACATTAAAACATTAGATAATGGCTCAGATTTTGAAGCGGAAAAGCGCTTACCAGTTCATCTGCAGATTCAGCGGTTACGCGTCCCTGCTGCCGCGTCCTCAGATCCTGATCCTTCTCTGTTCACGTTTTCCTTTGCATATGCTGCTTAAAGAATTGGATCTGGCAATGGCTGGACTTGTTGGAACCTGCATTTCGTGCAGTTCAGACGAAGCGTTGGACTGCAGTATGTTAGGAGAAACCTTGACGCCAGTTCAGTTTTACGCATCACGTAACGCAGCCAAACGAATTGTGAGACGATCCGAGACGCATCAGCTTTTGCAAATCTAATTCTGAAGCAGTTTTGCCTAGCACTCGAGCTTTATTCATCTGCCCAGATGTGATCTGGTCAACAGCAGCTCAGCGGTGTGATTATGAAGCACAGAGTAAGATTAATCCAGATTAAGCAAGGCACACAAAGCGAACTGGGCATTTGATATTTGCACATTTATGGACACGGGGCCTCCAGGATCAGAGTAGCTCCTTCAGCACATCCCATAGACACTAGATCAGACATCCTGCAGGTCTGGGACATTTGGAGACCAAGTGAAGCACTCCTGAAAAGGGAATGCCATTGGTAGGTCAGAGTAAGATATATTAGAGATTAAACAAAGAACACATTTTCTATGTATTAAATTTAACAAATGAATACGTATTCTATATTGTCTGTAGGTGGCCTAAAATGGTGGCGGGCGTTTTATTTGTTGGATCCCTATCTCCTCTGCATACCTTTCAATCTACACTGCCAACCACTCATGTTGTGAGTCAAAAATAGCCACCAGTCTGTAACTAGAAACTTCTCAGAGCGTGGGGGTGTGTGGTCGAGGCACTCGTCTGTCCCCAAACCATGCATTTAGCTTGGACTAATACACAGACTAACACAGACAAGCTTCTTTTTATGGTTGTGTGATAATTTGCAGGCGTTTCATCATGGCCATTTTGGGTCAGTTTATGGAGTTTCACCTAGTTCATGGAACTAACGTTCGACTGGACCAATCCAGAACCCTGGCCACCAGAGTTGAGAGCTTTGCGAACGGAATCTGCTTTAGTAAACACCCTTTAAACCCTGGGGAGATCTTCCTGGTGGAAATCGAGGACAAAGAGCTCGGCTGGTGCGGCCACCTTAGGGTCGGGCTGACTTCACACAACCCTCAAGAGTTGGAGACGGTGCCTGAGTACTCTCTGCCTGACCTGGTGGACCAGGGAGGAAGCTGGGTGTTCGCCATAACGCGAAACCACAATAAAATTGAGGACAATGTTCAGGCAGGCCAAGGAACAGGTCTGCATCAAGAAGAAGAGGGACATGATGAAGGAGGTACGCCAAAATCCTTTCTCACCGACACTCACCTTTATATA
>JAUZSU010036314.1:0-10248 GCA_034780255.1 Parotocinclus maculicauda
TCATTCATCAATAGCTGATAGAAGCACATGGGTAAGGGATTACTTTATAAAACCTTTATCAAGCTCTACAATACAGAGTTACATTCACAAATACCACTTAAAACTTTACTGTACAAAAAAGAAGTCTCATATTGACCAGGTCCAGAAGCTCCACCCACTTGTCTGGGCTCTGAGGCATCTAGGCTGGACCATCACCATTGAAAATAGGGATTGTGTTCAGACCAATCTGAAATGCATATCTTTTTTTGGACCACAGATGGAAAAAGGATCATCCAGTCCAAAAGCCAGTCTCTATCATGGTATGGGGTTGGGTCCAGACCCTTGGTAAAGGTCTTCTGTGATACAGCATTAATGCATAAAAGTACACCGAGATACATAAACTGCCTTCAAGACGACATCTTTTGCAGAGACGTCCATGCATTTTATAACAAGACAAATAATAAAAGATTAGGAATGAAATATGGAATTATATCCAATCTTTCTTTGAGGAAAACCATTTCTAAAGACTCTCTGCACCTCATCATATGAGGGAGGGGGTCTGTAGGAGGCCGGGTCCAGCTCCTCTTCTGGGAATAAAGCTGGGATGATGTAGACAGAGGTTTGCTCCTGAACAAAAACGTGTTCTTCTTCTTCGCGGTGCTTTCGCCAGGCTCGCTTTATCCCTTTACATAAACCCACACAGAATATAATCAGCACCAGCGTGGGGATGAGGATCCTACACAGAAAGAGCAGACGCAAAAGTTTAAGTTCCCCATGTCTGATTCTTTAGCAGAAAGCTTTGAAACGACTTTCAAATCTTAAACAATGAGAGGTGGTAAGTAACAAGTGACAAGTAATTTGATACTTTTTGCTTTTATTTAGTACATTTTAAAAAATAATCTGTACTTTTTACTCCCTACACTTTCAAAACAGAATCCTTGCATCCCTGCATTTGTTTTTAGTGGGGTTATTAAAGAGAAACCTGGGCTGCTACAGACTGGAAGCATATCGTCTTTCGTAACGAACCGAGGTTCTGTTTGGGATCCGGTGATGTTCGTGTTCGAGCATTTAGACCTCGTGGTAAGGTCTTTAATCCTGCCTTTGCTGTGGAGCCACACACAGTTGCTTCCTCCTAACAGCTGCTGTGATGATCTAGGGAGCCATCGCATAATACACTTGGTCCCCCCCATCAGTGATATGAGGGACGCTAACAAATCAGCGATATGTGCAGGACATCCTGTGTTGGATCATGGAGCAGAATAACTCTCACCAACACAAAGCAAGGGTTTAAGAAGAATGTCTCCACCGGATTGATGCCCTGACTGGTTGCCAGATTTATCATCAATCAATTATTTATGGACCTACAGGCCCAGCTGTACCATCTGTGGATAAATGTGGCACAGGATACCATACAGAACCTGTATAGATCTACAATCTACCGTATCTCATCTTGTATCCAGGCTAGAGACAGACTAACAGGGTGGAACTAGAGCCTATCAAAAGTATTGTTTCTACAATAAACGTATCATTACTGTAACGTTATAATTATGTACATAAGATCATCATTACACATATAAAATGGAGTAGTACTATATCAGTATGACTATATCTATCATGCAGGTTTAGTTCTATGAACTTATTAGTAACACAACTAACCACAGTGCAAACAAAAAGCAGACTGGGGTTAATGGTTCTTAATCCAGGAAAGGCAGAGCAAACGGCAACAAACGTGCCAAAAGAAAACAGACACATTTCATTGGTGTGTGATTGCACTGAAGATAGAACAGGTTGGTATTCAGGAGACTCTGACCTCTGCTGTTCTGGAGGATGTCCTACATGCATGGTGACTCCTTTACAGTTTTTAACAGAGCTACAAATGATTCGGACTTGTTTAGTCTAGTTCAGTCTATCAGGTTTAGCTCCTGCTTGGCTCACACCTGCTATCTATTATGGACCCCAAAATACAGGAGTTCACAAACCCAACCCTGTCTTTAATCGGACATTTCAGTCATGACCTACAGGTCCAGTGCAATGGATGGGCTTGTTATTTGGTTTGGAGGTGTGAGTTAGGAATTTCCAACTTAGCAGTGGCTCCGGAGTTACAGTGCCCACTTAGGAACAGGGGGCACGGTTTGTGGTGAATATTATCATCTCAACCCTGCGTTTAAAAAGCGCCGCTCTTGTCTTGCTTTGTGTTTTATAATTCTCCAATTTTAGCAGTGCCTCCGAGTGTCTGTTTAATTACCCGCTCTGTCATCCTCTCCCAGATCCTGATGGAGCTCGGTGCTTTGGTGGTTTTAGCTGTTTTGACAGTATTGGTGTGTCTGAGCCGCAGCACACTGAGCGTAAATGTGTGTTTGTGTGAGAAAGGGGAGACAATAACATCAAAGTTCACCCCAGCGCCCATTAATATTTCTCTCTCTCTCGCTCTCTCTCACTTTTCTTTTGACAGCACTCTCACCTGTATAATTACAGCAGGACCATGCACTGACCTGAAGCATTTACTCTGTAGACTGAGGCTCCGCGACACAAAAGATTCTGCCGATTAGACTTTGGTGGTAACAACAGAATAGGCTCGCATCCTGAATCCACACACACCCTCTGTGTCCGCTGTTCTACCTGGACTCGTTTGCCCATCTGTGACTCCCACGTCCAAGGAGGTATCACATCATGAGCTACATTCTGGTCTTAATACAGTGTGCTGCACATGCATCTTCACCTCAGCTATCAGTTTGTCCTGCTTGCTTTTGTTTATTATGAATTAAAGTAGCAATTTTAAAAAGGCTGTAAAGATGCAATCAGTAGTCTAAGAAGGCTTAGAAATTGCTTACCATAACTTTGAGGCTCTTATAAGCATGATGTATGATTTCTGAAATTGCTTACTGTACCTTTAAGGATCTACTTGTGGAAGGTTAATGTTAAAGGCTCGATTTGTTTGTGCTGTAGTAACTTACGCAGAACTGCCAAACTTCATACCTTTAAAGCTCTTTTAAGCATGCTGTATGATTTCTAAAACTGCTTACCAAACTTTTAAGACTTTTAAAAACATGATGTATGATTTCTTGCTGATTGTACCTTTAAATCAAGTGTGCTGACAGAATTCCAGAATTACTGACCAAACCTCAAAGGCTTTTCTAAGCATGCCCTATGAATTCCACAACTGCTAACTGTACCTTTAAAGCTCTTCTTAGTGTGCTGATTAAATTCTAAAATTACAGACCGTACGTCAAATGCTCTTATATGTATGCTATATGAATTCCACAACTGTACCTTTAAGATTCTTGCAAGCATGTTGTATAAATGCTGAACTGCTGATCGTACCTTTAAAGCTCTTCTAAACATGCTGTATGAATTCCACAACTGCTGATTGTACCTTTAAAGCTCTTCTAAACATGCTGTATGAATTCCACAACTGCTGACCATACCTTTAAAGCTCTTCTAAACATGCTGTATGAATTCCACAACTGCTGATCGTACCTTTAAAGCTCTTCAAAACATGCTGTATTAATTCCACAACTGCTGACCGTAACTTTAAAGCTCTTCTAAACATGCTGTATGACTTCCACAACTGCTGATCGTACCTTTAAAGCTCTTCTAAACATACTGTATGTATGCCAATATAGCTGACTGTACCTTTAAGGCTCTTCTAAGCATAAACAGCAAAGTTTAAATGTTTTTAATACTTTAAAATGGTAGTCATGTACAATATGCAATGAAAAGTCCTTTATTATCCACCACTGCTGGGACGGGTAGTAAAGGTTGTGGAACATTTGTTTTTTCACAGAGATTCGTTTAAAATCAACAAAATCGGCAGTACATAAGCTTTTGTATGTAAATGTTGATCTGACTCATGACGTTACAGCAGGCACTTCTCAACAATCATTTTACTCTATAGTAAAAACAGGCTTCCATATTTCATCCTTTCTAAGCTCTCCTGAAAAAGGGGCTCGTTTATAATCGTTCGGGAACAAAGTGGGTCATAAAGTAAAATCAAAACCCCACTAATCATCGTCTCCACCAAAGCATGTCAAGTGAGGTCAGCTTTTATTGTCCTTTCAATCCACATTTGACAGCGGGGTGAAACATAGAGCCTCAAGAACCTTCAGGTAAAAAAAAACACTTTATAGGAACAGTAAAGTGGTTAGTGAGATTGGATCTGGTGATTTTGAATTCCTTAATATTAATGATCTGGACTTTATGTTCATCAGTCCAAAGGATGGCGGTATGGGTTCAGTGCCGCTCAGTACTAATAAACAAAGCATCTTTTCAATGCCCACCAGTCCCAGTACCTATAGGAGGTCCACTATAGGAGGTGTTGCTTCTACACAGCATCCCAGTGAAGGTGGTGTTGCATCTCTGTGTCCTTCAGTCCTGGTGAAGAAATTGTCGCTCCTTTTCGTCTGTGAGCCGCAGTAAAGGAGGTCTAGCTTCTGTACTTGTCAGTCTCGTTAACGTTGCTTTTCTTTGCCCATCAGTCCCAGTGCCTATGGACCTTCCTGTCAACAATAGGAGGTGTTGCTTCTACTCCAGACAATTCCAGTTCCTTCCTGGTGTTGCATCTCTGTATCAGTCTATCAGTCTAAGTGAAAAAAGTATGGCTTCTGTACATCCATCAGTCCCAGTAAAAGGGTTGTGCCATCTATGCCAGTCAGTGTCATTGAGGGGCTGGTGTTTATGTACCCATCAGTCCCATGTTAGGTGTGGCTTCTCTGTGCCCACCAGTGCCAGTGAGAGACCTGTGTCCTCTATGCCAGTAAGTGTTAGTGAGGGGCTGATGTTTCTTTATCCACCAGTCCCATGTTAGGTGTGGCTTCTCCGTGCCTATCAGTCCAGTGAGAGAGCTGTGTCCTGTATGCCAGTCAGTGTTATTAAAGGAGGTGTGGCTACCCTGGCATACACAAGACAATCCAGTGGTGCCTCTTAGAAATCTAGAGGTAATAAGCATCCCCTGACCTGGTTTTAGTGCCAACTTTAGGGTTACCGTTAATGTAATTATTGATAATTTATTGAATCTAAGTTGTCTGGAAGTCGGTTCAGTTACCAGCGCCTGCCGAAAGGATAAATGCAAATGCATCGGGATTAGGCGTCCTTCACCTAAATCAATCCGTCTCGCTGCACGAGAATCTGATGCCACTTCTTTATGAGCGAGCTGCCTAAAAAAAGACCAAAAACTTGTGCAGATAATCCTATATATATAACAGGATTAATGAGGGCCAGCGAACACACCCTTTTAGAAATGAGGGCTCAGACTCACAGAAAATAGTCACTAGACGGGGTGCACGTCCTTTAAGAGCAGATTTACCTAAGGGGCTAAAGGGATCAGTCAGGCTGGCATAGCGGGTTCAGGAATCTGCTGGAAATGCAAGTGTCAGAGGGCCTGCCTCAGGAAGGGCATATGGTGATAAAACTTGTACTCAATCTAATTTGGGACGGTCTGTTGCGCACCTTTAAGTACAAGATTAGCATTCACGCTGTTTAACGAGCGCATTATGTTCTGTGAACCCAAAATGTGCGCTGACTGGACGTTACCAAAGTCTTTTTAAGAGACTGTAATGTAAATATGAAGAGTATTTTCACAATGTGTGCAAATGATAAATAAACATCTCACTGGCTGCACACAACCAAGAGAGAATGAGTCCAGTTACAGAAACACTTATTTCCAGAACAGGTCATAGAGGATCAGCTTTTAAACACTTTAAGCACGGAGCTATTAGTAGGAAGTCACAGCTCTCATACAAAATGAGGGTTCTCGTCACAGAGCTTATAACGTTAAACAGAGTACAAACATTCCTAAAAGTCCTAAACATGTCCGTGTGATGTGGCTCCTACTTACGCTACTAGTTAAAGCAAAATTAATTGCATTAATCAATCAAATGGAAATAAATTCAACAAAGATTTGTTCTAATTTGAACAGTTGCGAAGTTAAAAGACAGGAACAGGATTCACAAAAAAAAAAATTGCTTTGTTTTTTCTTCTTAAGCTTCATTCTTAAGAAAGACGTTCTAAAAAAATGTTATTGTTCAGATAACGCCTTCAAAAACATCATCTTATTTCAAGAGCAAGTGGTATTCTTCAAAACGTTACATTCTTAAATGTTTTCTTAACCTTACTGTAGCCTCAGCTTGTCTCGGGCTACAAGAGCATCTAAATTTACTAAACTTTTTACCTTCATCCCCAAAAAATAATTGTATTTTCCAAGGGTTTGTTTCCCTGTTTCTGCTATTCCTTCCTCCTCTTCCACCTCTATTTCTTGTTTGCAAAATTTTTTGAACGCTCAGTTCAAAGTTTTCTAATCGGATTAAACTAAGTAACGGAAATAACAGTGAAACAATTAAAAATGTGTCATAAGATGCAAGAAAACGACGGAGATTTTCTGAAGATAATATTTGAGAAAATTTTAATCAAAACATTCTTATCGTCTAAGCTGTTATAATCAGTTTTGAGTCTTGGTTCTCCTAGAGTTTCTTCCTTATAGCTGTAGGAATTTTCCTTGCCACTGTCGCCCTAGGATTACTTAAGTTGGGATTGCCCTTAAATATTAGAAGTTAATCTAAAAATATTATGCTTCTTTGAGACAATGGTCTGTTTTAAAAAGAAACAAATCTGACTAACTTATGAACTTCTTAGTGTTTCATTTGAACCATGCTTTGATCTATCCGGCCCCTGATTTTTATTTCATATTATACTTAGTTATAATGGTTAAACCCTCTAGTCGTTAAAGTGAATAGACTGTTAAACAGCATTTCCCTTCAACGGCTTTAGCCATAAGCTCACGAGATCAAGACAATGGACTGTTGGGAGTCCAGAGGGATTAAGCAGTACTTTAACCAAGAGTTTAACCCCTAACGGCTCCACCTGTACACCCCTATATACCTCGTTTTTGTTTGAGCAGAATAAAATCGGATCTAGATACAAGTTCAGAGCAGGTTTCTCCAGAGGGCTGAATGATTGGCATTTAATCCGAGAGCAGATCTCGGTGGGTGTGGATGAGCGAGAGGGTTTACTTGCATGCCAATGTGTGTGAGTGGGTGTGTTACCAGGAGTGACAGAAGGCAGAACATCATCGCACAGTCAAAGCGCTCGTTCTCCTCGATATTTCACGAAACCGATGCTTGCAGACGATGAACAGAAGCCTGGGTTAAAGCTTACCGACGTGCCCATGTGAGCACCTGCTCTGCAGAGGCGACACGCGACCGAGCTTCTCTGATACAGATGCTGCAAGAGCAGAAAGCTTACTTACTGTGTTCCTGCGGTTGCTTCAGATCCTTTTGCACCGATCTCACTGAAGAGAAGGAAGCAGAGCAGGAAAAATCCAGCCGACACAGCAAGGAGGGGGAGAAGAAAGAAAAGGGATGGAGAAAAAAAGAAAATGGATGATGAAAAAGCAGCAGAAGCAAGCGGACCTCTGGAAATCACATCGTAGAGAGAGTCCAGAGAGCGGGGGATGGATACGGATAGCCTCAGCGGTCCAGTGGACTGGAAGCGCTATAGTAACACTCTCTCTCTCTTTCTCTCTCTCCCAGATCTCTCGATCTCTTTCAGCTGGTTGGTTGCTCTCTCTCTCTCTCTTTGCTCCCCCCGGCTGCTTCTTGTTCGCTCTTCTCCCTCTCTTTTCCCATCATTCCTCTCTTCCTCTCTCGCTCTCTCTCTCTCCCTGTCTCTTCAAACCTTTGCTTTTTTGGAGTTTCAGACTAAGCAGGGATTAAAAGATTCCCAGAAGACAGAAGGAAAGAAACTAGGTCTAAGTACATAACATTCACACTCACATGGCCACCAGGATGCAGCGCGGATCTGAAGTACAAACTGCAGACAAAGCCGATCTGAAATAACGATGAAGTCCCAGATAGCAAAATAACATTGATTCAACATTGAGTTATCATCAGGCATAATCATTTTATCAACATTGATTTCTGATGTTGTTTCAGCATTGAATCTGCTCGTTATGTCTGACATTGAATAAATGTTGAATAAACAACCGAGGCCAACCCAAATTCAACACTGGTTCAACATGGAATCAACGTTGATTTCTGACGTTGTTTCAGCATTGAATCTGCTCGTTATGTCTGACATTGAATAAATGTTGAATAAACAACCAAGGCCGACCCAAATTCAACACTCAATCAACATGGAATCAACATTGATTTCTGACGTTGTTGCAGCATTGAATCTGCTCGTTATGTCAGACATTGAATAGATGTTAAATAAACAACCAAGGCCGACCCAAATTTAACTTCTCTTCAGTCAAAAGTTAAATGCAGTAAAACTGATTTTATTTAAATAAAACTAAAGTTTATTTTTAGGTAATTTAAGCCATAAAACAACTTAATACATAAAACTACCCTCTCCTCCACATAATAAAACTCAAAACACAATTGAGTTCAGTTACATGACTTTATTTGACCAACTAAACCAAATTGATATAACAAAATACATGATCCCCGCCCCCTTTTCCCTCTGGGAATGCCACCTTCTCTTTCGGGAGCATAGCGTAGCCACCTCATAACAACATCTGAGAAGGTCATCAGGGTCAAACTTTTATGTTGTTGCCGGACTGCAGCTAAAAACAAACAAGAAAGAAATTTATTAAAACCAATAAGAACAACAGATTATACCAGTACCAGTTTACAGTATATTTCATGCAGTTTATAATACCAATATAATATCCTGATCCTAGTTATCAGTGCCATTCATTTAAAAGATATAGGAATGGGAACAAGAGAAGATGACAACTGTAAAAGACTTACCAAATACACAGTCCCTCAAAAGGGTGTCTTTGAATGGCCTTTTATATCCTGTCCCAGCCAAGTTAAATTGACAGGCCAATTCGTTTGTCATCAATGACTGCAAAATGCAGCGTATTGTTGACTCTTGTGTTCCAAAACCCACAGAAGCAAACTTGGACACCTACAAAAACAAAATTTAAATTAAAATTGGTTTTCAGATTAGCTTAAGAACAGTGCGCAGAAAGCTTCATGGAATGCTTTTCCATGGCCAATGGCAGCTGCATCTAAGCCTTACATCTTACACCAAATGCAAGGCAGACGAGTGATACTTTTGCCATTGTAGTGTAATGCTATGTATTATGCATTATCCATGCCGACAATTTCAACATAGAATATTTGTATGTTATTTTACTATTAACAAATATAAAACGAGTTCTTACTATGACAGTTTCTGATAAATACTCACGGTTTTGTAATGGACTGATTCAGTCTGAAGGTATCTCTCTACCTCCTCAAAAAACATCTTTCTGGAATTTCAGGATCTCCTTTCGGGCTTTTTTTTAATGTCCTCATAGATATTAGCCAAAATGGTCATCACTTTATCTGATGGGCCTGAAACATAATTACAAGATTACAAATAAAATTAAATTAGAAACAGACACCAGGAAAGTCACATTCACAAATTTAGTTATAACTCTTATGGAAGTGAATAATATTTTCTTCACTTTTTCCACTGCCCCTATCTGACCATCTAATACCTCAGAGCACCAACAGCCAGTAATTTGATGGCTAAAACTAGGTATTACTGGACTTCCTCAGTGTTGGTTTTACATCCCAAATTGAGAAAAATAAACGCACGGAGTGGCCAGTTGTCATGTACTTTGACTCGTAATGTACCACTGCCTCAAAGAGACACCGAGCTGGCTAAGCTATTTACTATTAGCTAACATTGCTCAAATCTATAGCTTATTATGCTGTATCTTATTAGCACTCATAATTCTTCTTCTAGTACTGTATATTTCTACGAGTGGGCCTACCGTTCAGGCAATGTGAATGGCAGTCAGTGGAGCCGTGAGCTGGTCGCAAAGAAATTTTTTTGCATACTTTTTTTTTTTATTTGGGACACTGCTGTTAAATGACAAGGTATAAGTAGGTAAACCAGGCACAGCACTACAAGTGGTCAAATAACAAACACTTCTACTGTAAAAATAGCTTTAATTTTAGAAGTGATTTAAGACCAATCTGTCTGCAGTCTAAAACAAGTATCATACCTTTGAGGACTTGCCTTGACTCTGGCCATATCAGATCTGCTCCTACCAGATTATAAGATCACATTTAAAAACAACTTAAAATTGTAAAAAAATGCGATGAATTTAATTAACATACTGACTTTGCACATTTTAATAATGCAAAAATGACATGTAAATCTTAAACCAAAATGTAGGTTGGAAAAAACTTCTGGGCCTTTAAAAGAAATAATATTTAAAATATCAAATTTTAACTACTTGTTAACACTTACCACTGTGTGGTAAGTGGTGACCGTCAC
>JAUZSU010036325.1:0-10248 GCA_034780255.1 Parotocinclus maculicauda
CTCCACATCATTGCATTCAGTTTTTATTCACAATTTGTTTAGTGTCCCAACTTTTTTGGAATCCGCTTTGTATATTAGGGCAACTGCCATACACAATCACCAGCCATACCTATACACCTACTTTTTATGTGCAGATATTCTGTTAGCTTGTAGCCCATCATGTTACTAAACACATTGTTTAATCCCCCCTCTTGTTGATTCCATTATTGGAATGGGACCATGGCCGAATAAATATTCTTTATGTGAGAATTCTTAGACCGTTTTCAGCACAGCATCAGAAGTAGTATGTGTTGTGCAGGTATGAGTGCATCTACAGCAGTGATGATGGGGTTTTTAAACATTAAGTATACTTACTGCCAACTTGTTCCAGCTTGAAAGTGTGCAGTGTATAATTTGTGTTAATCCCCCTCTAGCCCTTCATCAGTTGTTGGTTTCTGGCTACAGGATGCAGCTGGCTGGATATTTATACTGGCAGACTTTTTTCAACCCAACAGTAACAGTCTGGGGGCCTGAAAAAGTACTAACACTACCATGTCTTTGACACTGGTATGCTGAGAATGGTCCACCACCCTCGTAATATTTTGTCAATAGTTGTCTTATGTAGAGCTGGGTATTGTGTGCAAATTTTTGCTAACAATACTGTTCCTATACCTTGAATTTTATTTGAACAGAAACCAACATTCTAGTTGTTGTTTTATATTTAATATTGAATATCAGGTTACATGAGGAAATATTAATAAACAAATTTCATTTAACATCATATATAGTTACATTCCACTCACTCACAGATTGTTACTACCTTGAAAGCTTAATCTTACTGAAGTATCAAATGAAGGATCAAATGATCAAGAAAGTATCAGTAATAATTGTAGGTTACATCACAGATTCGGTGATGTTGTTGCCTTTTACTTTTAGGTCTCTAAGATTTGCTAAGAAACATGAGCACATCTGTCAGTATGAACATGAGATGTAATAGTTCATAAGACTCATTTATGTAATCTGCAAAGAATATATTATTATGGTACGGTTTGACACAGATACGGCAATGAATGATAGCCATTTTCTAGTCAATATATGCTTGTTTTAAAACTAGCTGAGTTTATATGTGTTGTTGTACAGGTAAACATACAAGGTAACTTTCTCTTGTAAAAGAAGAACTCCAATTTCATTGGAGTTTGGACGCTGTGTAAATTATAAATAAAAACAGAATATGATGAATATGATGAATTGCTATATTCAGTTGAATGTACTACAAAAACTTGATTTATATCGTTCAAAATGATTATTATTGTTTTTTGCAAATATTCATTAATTTTGAATTTGATGCCTGCAACACGTTCCAAAAAAGTTGGGACAGGGGCATGTTTACTACTGTGTTACATTACCTTTCCTTTTAACAACACTTAATAAGCATTTAGGAATTGAGGACACAAAGTCGTAATACTTTATAGGTGGAATTCTTTCCCATTCTTGCTTGATGTACAATTTCACTTGCTCAACAGTCCGGGGTCTCCGTTGTCATATTTTCAATTTATTTTCAATGGGAGACAGGTCTGGACTGCAGGCGGGCCAGTCTAGTACCTGTACTCTTTTACTATGGAGCCATTAATGGTGCCTTCACAGATGTGCAAGTTACACATGCCATGGGCACTAACATACCTCCATACCATCAGAGATTCTGGCTTTTGAACTTTGCGCTGATAACAATCTGGGCAGTCCTTTTCCTCTTTGGCCTGGAGGGCACGACGTCCACGATTTCCAGAATCAATTTGAAATGTGGACTTGTCAGACCATAGGACACTTGTCCACTTTGCGCCAGTCCATCTCAGATGAGTTCAGGCCCAGAGAAGTCAGCTGCGTTTCTGGGTGTTGCTGATGTATGGCTTTTTCTTTGCATGGTAGAGTTTTAATTTGAATTTGTAGATGGAGTGATGAACTGTGTTCACTGGCAATAGTTTTATGATGTGTTTCTGCGCCCATGTGGTAATATCCATTACAGAATGATGTCAGTTTTTAATGCAGTGGCGCCTGAGGAATCGAAGGTCACAGGCATTCAAATATGGTTTTCAAACTTGCCGCTTATTTTCAGAGATTTCTCCAGATCCTCAATATCTTTTGATGATATTATGGAGTGTAGATGATCACAATCCCTAAATTCCTTGCAGTTGCATGATAACAATTGTTGTTTTTAAACTGCTGAACTTTTTGCTTATGCAGTTCACAAAGTGGTGAACCTCACCCCATCCTTGCTTGTGAACGACTGAACCTTTCGGGGATGCTTCTTTTATACCCGATCATGACAGTCACCTGTTTCCAATTAACCTGTTCACCTGTGGAATGTTTCAAACAGGTGTTTTTGAGCATTTCTCAACTTTCCCAGTCTTAAATATTTTGTCTTTGTAGTGTATTCAATTGAATATATGTTGGAAAGGATTTTCAAATAATTGTATTTTGTTTTTATTTATGTTTTAGACAACATCCAAACTTCACTGTAATTGGGGTTGAAAAAAAGCTGAAAATAACCTTTAACTTACCTGCTGCTAACATGTAGTCTGTAAAAAGCATTTACAAACTCTTCAGATTTCATGCGAGATTATAATTGTATATTTTATTAATTCATTTTTAGTCATTTTAATGCAAGTCAGAGTCATGGGGAGCCGGGGACCAAAGTGCACCCAACCCTAGAAAGGGCATCAATTATTGCACATACGCACATGCTCTCTCATACACACTGAAACACTTTATAGACACCAATTCACCCACCATTTGTTTTGTGGGAGGAAACTAGAGTACTCAGATTAAACTCATGTAGACACAGGGAAGACATGAAAATTCCACAAAAGAGAAGTTGGGTGGAGCTATATGGCAACGATCACTACGATTTTTTTTTTCTTATCTTGCTTTCATTTCAAGCAATCATAATGTTAATGATCTATAATTAACATTGTGTAATATATATTATAATTATTGTCATTCATTATCTATAAAGTCTATAAAAATAAGCACCACTTTTTTTTGCATTTCAATACTCGTTACACTTCAGACAGTGCATTTTGGCTAAGGATTTTCAGTACTCAGCCTGATGGTTGTCCTAGTTTATTGATGGACGAAGTGGTAACACATGAGCTTAAGCATTTCTTTAATGCATATTTTTTTTATTAACTTTGTATAATGTTCAAAACAAGCACATAGTATAGGTCATAAGGATTATCACACATAATAACAATAATAGATGCCTAGGATGTAAAAAAAAAGAAACAAAGGATTAACAATTAGAGATCAGTGGTGAGTTACTTATAATCTGCACATGCTCATAAAAACATTCACACATACAGTACTAGGTAGGACAAAACAATAATGAAGTTCAGATAAAGAAAAACTAGACATATTGTAAACCATTAGTAGGTATTATACTACCGTTACGTTCTCAGCAATTTTATCTTAAGCATTTTTTACACAAACCATAAGTTTCCATTAAACTGAGTTTTGTTTTAGGTGTACATAATAAACTAAATGGTTATTGTATTATGTTTGTGTCTTGTTTACCATACCTATTTTATATTACAGCAAAAGAGGCAGTGTTCCCCAGTTAAATAGTCTCTATATGATGACAGGGTTTGTTTTTAATTGCATGTATTAATTTCTTGTCTATTTGTGTAGCTGGATTGCAGGTACAATCAGAGGAGAAAGAAATAATTGTAGCTGTGGGAAACAGCACCTACCTAGAGTGTTTGCCTAAATCACACCATGCCACAGTTTCCTGGTTTAAGCAAACAGGAGAGAACAGTCTGGAACAATACCAGGTGCGCCCCCCATGCACACACGCTCAGATCAGACAAAAAAACATTCAAATCATTCACAGACTGAATAACAAATAATCCTGATTAGCTTGTTTAAAATACAAATAGAGTCAGTTTTTATGGTTGACGTGTAGGAACTATTGCTATTAACTAGGGACAAACTGTTATGGCTAGATGACTACTAGTTGGATATGGATGAGTTGGAGGATCCCCTACACAACAAGGCTTTAGGGTTCTCCTGGTCAGCAGTGGTAATTACCTACCAACGGTAGTTTGAGGCGGGACAACCAGCACAAGGTTCATTGATGCATCAGATCAACAAATACTATACTGTCTGGTCCAAATGGATTAAATAGCTATTGTGGTAACAGAAAAGTTGTCAAAGTAACAGAAATGTTTAATTCTGTTTATCTGAGAAATCTGTTACAACACACAGTGCTATGTCCATATGCCCTGTGCTATTTATGGGGCACGGTGGTATGTGGTCAGCAGATAAATCACATAGGATAAAAAATACGATCACATAGGATAGGAAAATGAAAACATTTCAAGGACTGCTACTTAAGACCTTATATTAGTCCAAGGTCCTCAGGTGGAAGTAGGGTAAAGATTATGGGGATAGCTTATGAGTTTTTGAAAAGCAATCTGAGATTAACATTTAACTAATGTGTCTCTCTCTTGATCAGGTGACATCTGGGGATCAGCTGATAGTGATTGACAGAGGCATTCTGATTCCAAGGGCTGAGCTAAACCACGGTGGGATTTACCACTGTCAGCTGGAGGAGCATGGCTTCCGCTGGACAGCCGTAACGATTCGTTTGAATGTGTGGAGTCCTGCCCAGCGCTTCAGCCCAGACTCCAGTCAGCCCTGGTACCAGGATGTGATGACTTTGATACATCAGAGCGACTTGGAGCACTACTGCAAGGAACTGAGCAAACGCAATCACAATAACAAAAAGTCCAGGGAAATGGAGCAAAATCAGGAGAGAAAAAGAGGACAAAAACATAAACCTGGAGAGAAAGAGCGAGGCAAAGGGAGGAAGAACCGAAGCAAAATGGGAAGCTCTGTTCCAAGGTCACCAAGAAGCACCTAGAGACATTTGTATGGCATAAACAAAGATATGCACACTAGTGAACGTACACTACAGCACTATACTATACAATGCAACAATGCCACATGCTATACAGCTTTACATGCTTAAGTATGGACAAATCCACAAAGTGGTTACATATGAATGTCAGGCGTCCATTTGGACATTTGAGCTGTTCATGGGTATGGTAAATCCAGTCAAACCTTGCCATCAGAACTCCCACTATCCAAATTTTCATATTAACATATGGTTTTTTTTTATAATAGTATAACCCACTATCCATACCACTAACCAGTTGGAAATTGAAAATGACAGTTTGGCCACAATGGGAGCAGATGGTGTTCTGAATGGCTTCTTACCTCTGCCCTCTAGTTTATTTTTTAATTAAGTGTTCAATTATGAGGTAATGGTTGTACCTGTTAAAGCCCAGTCCAACCTGTAGGTAACAGGCAAGCAGAACTAATCAGAAAGTCCCTTTGCCTAAATATTGTTCTGACAACATCTAAAGTATGAGTGTTAATAATATACCGACCAGTTAATGATTTTGTCATAGGAAATAATGGACATAATGGAATGTTTTGCTGAACAAGCAAACATACATTTAGATAGCGGGGTTCTACTGTTGTGACTATGTTCTGCAGATAATGTTATGGGGTGTCTTAAATATTTCTGTAGCTTATGTAAATAGAGATTAGCCTCCCAAGGTTTTGGGAGCATCTGTAAAAGCTCTTTGTTTAAAAAGACTTCTTAAGCACATTTTTATTGCATATCAGCTTAATGTGGATATTGTTGTTGTTTTCTTAATATTTATCTTTGTATTTATTTTCAATTTCTCCAGTTCTTGTCTGCATTGATTTCTCGTTGTAACTGTTGTACATAACATTAATTTACTGACCTTTAAGATGGATAAACAGCCTGTTGTGAACTATTATTTGAAGGAATGTGTCGAGAGACTTGTGCACACAGATGCATCCGAAAAACAATTTTTTGCGCTCCACAGTTCATTCGTGCTTGGTGTTTGTGAAGGTGGGACATATAAAAATGGACTTGATCAAACACAGAGAGGAAAGGACTTGCTTAATTAAATATTCATTTTGTAAAACAGCACTCTGTGAAATCATGCATGTTTGCATTATGCTACATATGTGCATGATAATATCTGGTTTCATGAGAAAAACACAGATGGCTACCAAAATCTGTACGTAAGGGAGGTTATTCAGGGTTGGCTCACCCAAGCAGCAGGTGCAGTCTTCCTTCTGGATCCCATTACTCCAGTGGAAACAACATATGCCAGTATTTGTCTGGGCAATGTACATAGTGCTGCTGGAGCACACATCCTTAGAAAATTATTTTATTTTTGTCATATTTTACCACTGTAGAATAATAAACTGAAATTAAATGCAGTGACCGTTGTTGATCCAATCACTTATTCTTTACATTCAATGTAGTTTTGATGAGTGTGACATTAGCTGTTGTAATAAAGCAGTTGTAATGACAAAGTTTTATTACACAATACACGCATGCGGCATCAACGTTTAGCTAGAGCTGTGCTCTTTAATAAACACCCACACAGGACTTAGACCACTCCACCTGGTGATTGAACACAGGACTGTGCAGTGACAGTCCTGGCTACCAAGCTGCCGAGCTAAAATAAGTTTACCTATATTAAATATGAAAAATAGAAAATCAAAAAGTGACAATCAATGTTGGGTTGGGTAGGAACATTAACTGTTCAGTAAGGTGTGTGATCACCCAAGACTGCCAAACACACTGACATCGATGGGGCATGAACAGGATCAGATTGTCCAGCAGTTCTTGTGGGATCCTCTGCCACTTTTTCATCTCAGGGAGTATTGTGGGAGGCGTTGGATGGTTTGCCAGACGTCTTTTCAGTACATCCCAAGCATGTTCAATGGATCTAGAAGGAGAACGTGAAGGCCGGTCCATGCGTTCTAAAGCATGTTGTGCCTGCTCCTTCTTACCAAGAAGGTCAAGTAGCGGTCATCTCTTGCTGTTGTGGCAGGTCGACCCACTCTGTGCTTCGCATTCAGAAGTAAAGTTGTTTTTGCATCTCATTTGCATTATAGAAAAAAAATTCTTTTACTTGTCGTTTGCGTTTATGATGATCTTGTTTAATTGAAAAAAAAAAAAAGATCAAATGCTTATTTTGTAACACTTAATCTTCATTTTGAAATATCCCCTAATTTGTGTGAGCAGTATATATTGGTTGTTCTCAGTCAGCTGCATCTTAAATTTGGTGCAAATGTAAATGAAATCAGAATGATATAAAGGGATTGCACATGAGTAAAGCAAGTCCCAACCTCTGACTTTGTGGAGTATTTATGTCCTCCACCATGTCTCTGTAGGTTTACATGCATTGGGTTAATTGATTACGCTAAATTGGTCCCATATCCAAATTAGTAAGACTAGTTTCCAAATAGCTTTGTTGGTCATTATACAGTCACTGATCCAGAAAAAGAAACCAAATTGAAAACAAATAATGAAAAACAAAGGGTGGAAACGGGAGTGTTTGTGACAGAACTGTAAAACATATTGCTGAATGAACTTAGAAGTACATATAAAAAAGCCAAGCAATAACCATCACTAACACCTGAATAGAAAAAAAAAAGTAATCAGGCAATGTGAATGTTTGGATTAAAGTTGTATTTAGCATGGGATCACACTCTATTTGTCACTTAGAGTATATTTTAATTTAAAGCGCAAATGAAAGAGAAATAGACAAAATATACCAGATTGTTCAACTGTTAAATAAATGTGTTTTATTTAAGTTAAATTACAGGGAGAACATCCAAGTATTCAAATTTTTTTGAGGAGTAACCCTATGTATATGTACATTTAAGGAAAATTACTATTTTTTGTCTCTAAGAAAACATCATCTATAACAGCATTGCAACTCAGTTAACAATTATACACTTTTTATAACATTGCGCTGATGTTAACCAACGATTTGATCTCTGTTCTTCCCTGTTGCAGTAAAAACACGTGCGTCTCCGAGGCAGGCAGCCCGTTCCGCTTCTCATCAGACGAAGCCAAGGCAATCATTGATGGAGTAAGAATTTTTTTTTCTCCTTATAACATTTCTTGAACCAAATGTCTTTTCCTTATTTTGATGCACATGTTAATGAACACAATTCAATTTAAGGTTGTCATATTTCTGCCAGACAAATATTTAAATGTGTTTAGATTCACATTAAATGAATAAAAAAATCTGCCAAAAACTTAAACTGGATCATGGTTATACCTTTCAGCAAGACATTAGACAAAAACATTCTTTTACATTAGACAAAAACATTCTTTTAGTTCAGGACCATCAAAATTAATGCTATATAGAATATTAGTAGTCTGTTCAGAATCAGGGCTGTAAATGATTTTGGACACTCCCTAATACTCGTTTGCCCATTTCTGTGCAACAGCAGATTCTGTTGCATAAACACACTAAGCGTTCCTGCATGGTTTATCAACAAATCTGGCATATGGGATAACTGTTCTAAGAAAAAACATATTTTGCATGAATGTTGTATATGTTAATGTTAGTACTGTGTCAAAATATCACATAAGGAAAACTTTTTATATAAAAGTATTAAATGTATTCTGTTAAAACTTGTATCATCCACTCGTTTGACTGTGTAGTACTTAAAAAAAATAATTTAGGGTCTAATACTAGAAAGTATAAAAAAATTATGATTAACATTACAAGACTCTTTAAACTATAAAATAATAATCCAAAATGTCCACAAGTGAGGATGTAGGACCCTGCTGCCCATGAGTACCATGGGATGAATCATAAAAAGCCATCATAAATATGAACATGCTTTTTATTGTCTGAATTTTAGTTTAGATTAATACTATTATGTTCATGCTCCAGACTTCTCCTTGTGGAGGTGGAGAATCCATTCCAGATTCGGGTATGTATGTCTTTTTTCTGCACCCTTTTCCATAAATCACAAACATAATCTACACTTGCAATGAATCACTATTTATAAAATTTGTTTGACTAATGTATAGAGCTGGAGGGCAAGACCTTAAATATTTGATGTCCCATGCAATCGTACAAATAAGGGTTTTATTAAGATGGTGCTGCTGCTCTGAGCTTGTTATACCTCCAGCTTTTTTTAAGGTGCTGCTAAAAGTGGGGCAAAATATACAGTGGTGTGTAGTGTTCACTTTTCCCCTTCTTAACTTAACTGTAATATCACTGTTACTTAGGTCAGTAGAAACAAGCCCACTATCTTTTTTAAAGCACCTGTTTAAATACAACAGTCTTGGATGGAAAATAACCTTACTTATTAAGATTCTGTTCTTTTTCAGTTGACAAATGGTTTTATTATGGGAAGTAACAATAGGAGCTCCAACGATGAAGGACCATGGTAGAGCACTTATAAGTAGAGTGAGGAGATTTACAGCTCCAGGAAACTGAACACCAGGTTCAAAGAGGTGAAATGTTAGCATGTGTCTTGTTAAATGAATTTTTGTCTTTTAATTTAATGAGTTTGCCATTAGATGAATTTGTCATTACATACTGTAGAGCGGATACTAACTAATAAGAGCTACCTGATCAAACTCTGGTACTGTAAGGCTGCATTAATAAAGGGTTTTTGTTGCTGCTGTTGCCTTGTCTTATTTGTTTCCCTTTTTGTAGATAAATTATTATATTTATTATATTTATTATAATTTTGTATGACTTAAGAGTGCATACAATTTAAGTGGGTTTCCACTGGTATGGTTATGATATTTGTTTTATAGTGCGTGACGTATAAACATTGTAACAATGATCTTCGATATTAAGTCTGCTTTATTGACACAGTTGTCCTGTACCCTGTTACAGAGCTAGACTTAAGAATAATTTCATTATTAGATACACAGAGCAGGGGGTGGCGCAGTGGTTAGTGCTGTCACATCACGCAGCAGGAGTTTGTGATTAGTTTGCATAATCTCCATGTGTCTGCATGTTTTTTTTTTTCTGGAAGTTTATTTTGTCCCATGTAACATTAAAGGTTAATTAGTGTCTCCAAACTGCCCCAGTGACCCTGAGTTAGATTGAACAGGTATGGATAGTGAGTAAACATGTCCTTTGCTTTCCTTATGATCATCATACTATGTAACATATAAGAATATTTTGATTTTGAACGTCGTGTTTTTTGTCACTTTTCAAATGGGCATTCCAAATACAGTAGATTCCAGTTAATCGGACCACATCGGGACGCGTCCTAATAACCGGCTGGTCCGATTAAACGGACATGCCCTATGTTACAAGACAAAACGTGCTATGTAACATATTAAATGTTTATTAAACCTTTATTGTGCGATTTACACGTATAGCAAACGTACAAACAAGA
>JAUZSU010036336.1:0-10248 GCA_034780255.1 Parotocinclus maculicauda
TACATAGCACGTCCCATCTTGTAACATAGGGCATGTTTGTTTAATCGGACCAGCCGGTTATTAGGACCAAAACGATCGCGTCCCGAAGTGGTCCCATTAACCGGATTTGACTGTATTTAATTTGCTGTCATTACACAGATTAAATAGATAGATGATTTTGAAACGCTCTCTTCTGTAGTTTTATACAACAGCAAAATGAGTCTGTAAACAAAGTCACACACACAGTTCTACCATCAGACATTCAGGCCTTATCTCCTATACAAATGTAGAGCTTGTGTAGAGTGATATATAGTTTCCATTCTTGTCAGATTACTAAAGTACATAAAGACACATACTTTAGGGATGGAGCTAAAACTAAATCACAGCATTTACAGGAATCTCTAGCTACATAGTCATATGGGAGTCATATGGGAGTCATATGGGAGTCATAACGCTGGCTTTATAAAGGATCAGTGAACAGTACACCCCGTCAGCACCAAGCCCTGCACGAACAACGCAAAGCAGGTTCTGAACATCATCAAAAAACAACCGATGCTCCAGACAGTCATCGATTTTAAGTTTACCTTCCTAAGAAGCCCTGAGCATATGACAGTACTCCTGATCACCCTGCTGAGCATGCAGAAATGAGCAAAACTAACAGCATGAGCACAGATCGAGGCACAAGGCAGCATCCCCTGTGATCTTTCCATCAAAAGAAAATTTGGACAAAAATGTTTCTGCATGCTGGAAAACTTGGAATTTTTCAAACGAGAAATGGAAGCTGCCAATCAAATATAAAGTCAAAGTCAAGAATATTGCAATCGGTGCATTTCTACAAAGTATATTTGTGTGTGTGTGTGTGTGTGTGTACTTACAACGAGTCATTTCTGGAGACCTGGGCAATAGAGCGCATGGCTGAACTTTCACTGACCGAGTACTCTTTGCGTGACCTGTTCTGGGAGCGGACCTGTGTGTGTGTGATACATAAATAAAATAGAATGGGGGGGGGGGGGGTAAGAGACAGGAAGAGAGAATTAAGGTACAAAGTAACAGTTCAGCACGTGGATGAATCTCACAAAGCATTTAACTGAGAACTACGTAGGTTCTACCACGATAGACTCTTTATACCAGACGTCAAAGGGACACGGGATTCATGAGGGTAACCCGCATTACCTCCTCACTAGGTTGCTCCATTTCGAGGACGTCGAGCGGCCGCTTGTTAAGGGTCAGGACCCGAGGCGGGGTCTTCAGGGACAGCATCTCGAGTGGTGTCGACTGGATGAGGTCCAGATCTCTGGGTCTGGAGAAGTGAGCATCTTCAGTGTCTCCTGCGGATTTGGATTGGAGGAGATAGAGGTTATCGATACAGGACGTTTCTCTGGGCATTTGGCTTGGCTCTCATGGGTCGGTCTCTCTCTCGAACCTGCCACGATGATCCTGTCAGGGACGTGCATCATGGTGGAGTGCGGGCCCTCATGAAGCGCGCTGCCGTCTTTGTCCTCGCCCGTGTACGGAGCTACCTTGAGCATCTCGGGCACTCGCATTCGCTGGCTGATGCCCTCTGTGTACTGGAGCTCGTAGTGGATCCGGTTCATCTCAGCTATCTCAGCTGTGGGAGACGGGAACGCCGCTTCGCTCATCTGAAATAGATTATATTCAGTGGTGGCACAGCCGTGTTAGGAACGTCTTTAAAGGCACACTTTAAAGGCCAATTAGATATCGACCCGACTGCCACAGCCTGCTAGTATTATTACTGACCATGAACTCTTTATAACTACAATTGACCATCTTCTAACTGCCTGAATGGTCCATTAATATCTGACCAGCCTGATCGCAACCTGACCAACTGGAATAACTGGTTTATAATCAAAGAGCTAAACTGATAGTGTTTCTACTTCAGCTTTCTAAAACATTCATGACTAAATCTGTCATTTACGTTAAACGTAACGTAACACTGTTGCACACAAAGCGTTAGAATAAAAACAGTAATTAAACTGAAGTTAGCACAAGGCTCATATTCTCGCCGAAGCCTTGGTATTGAAGTAAGATTATCTTGTCGATTGTGTATTTATTTATCGTACACGTTTATAACGTATTTTTATAGCTGCCATAGTTAAGTAAGAGACTTGTCATAAAGCTAGTAATGCTACAGGCTGCTTAGCTGTAGCCTTGCTAAAAGCTAGATGCTAACATCAAGATGGGGCGAATTAACGCATTTCATTAAGACATATACATTGACTCAAATTATGTTTTTTTTTAAATGACAAAAACATAATGATTTATAAAACGTTGAATTTAATTCATAGAATATTATAATAAAAAAATATTAAAAACACTGACATTAAAAGGGACTCTCTCAACCGACTACATGTCGCCCTTAAAGGGCACTAGATAGGACGCAAAGACCAATGTAAATATCGCAGCCTATGTAGTTTATATGGATAGATTTAGGATACAACCCCATTAATGAGCACTTAACCAACCAGTTTAAAATAAGCACAAAGCAAGAGGAGACACGGGAATTTTAAATTACCTTCTCCGGATTCTCTCCGTATCCAATAAATTCTCAGATATTAAATTAAACTGATAAATATTAAAAAAAAAAAAACAAGTAAAGGACGTTCATGAAACAGAGCTCCAAAACCAGCACAGCGTGAGGAGCGGAGCGCAAAAACAACGCATTCACAAGCTCAGCCTATTATTTATTTTCAAAATAAAGGTTTACTTTAAACCTGAATCTCAACTTTGAATCATTGTTTTAGTCAAATACAACCGCACTCACACCAAGAATGTCTGGAATGAGGTAGTGAAACAAAAAAAGAAGACTATATTAAGAATTGATACAGTTGATATTTTGTTTCTATTATAAAAGAACACAACAAGGATACCACCCACTTAATTAATCTATTAATATTCCTTGATAAATAATTCATTTATAAAAAAACAACAAAACACACATACACACACACACACACACAAGGCAGCACGGTGGCTTGGTGGGTAGCACCGCTGCCTCTCAGTAGGAAGGTCCCAGGTTAAGCCCAAGGGTGGAGCGACCTGGGTCGTCCCCGTGTCTTTGTGGGAAACTCTGGGTACTCCCACAGTCCAAGTACATGAGTGTTAGGCCCTTAGTGTGTCACTGTGTGTATGACCATGTGTGTGCCCTACGATGGATTGGCACCCCGTCTAAGGTTGTTCCTACTCTTGCGCCCAGACTTGCTAAGTGGGCACCGTCTGGCCCACGACCCTGTGTGGATTCAGCAGAAAATAATGATGAATATAATATATAAATGAATATAAATAATGAATGAATGAACCCACACACATTTCTCTCACTGCCCACGGCGTTTATAACATTATTAAATTACCCCTCAGACTACACTATCTCTGCTTGATAGTGAAAATAATTCAATAATAACACTATCAATAATATACTATAATATTACTATATTATAATAATTACTAACCAATAATTACTTGCCAGTGGTGGGTTAAACGAGATGCTGAAGTGAGGAGATTCTACTCAATACACTAAAATGAAACACATGATTATATTATATTATATTATATTATATTATATTATATTATAGTTTTTAACATCACACTTTCTGAATATTTCTGAACACCTTAAAAAGCAAATCCATTAGCATCTAGACTGCCTGAATCGTATCGGTTCATGACTCAAAGTCATTTCATTTCTATGTTTACAATTTAGATTATCTTAAAGCCAGTTCCAATTTGAGCAAGCCTAGGGCGACAGTGGCAAGGGAAAACTCACTAAACATTAAAAGGAAGAAACCTCGACAGGTCCAAGACTCAACGAGGAACCAAAGCTGCTTAGATAGTTTAGACGGCAAATATATAAGAATTAAACAAAATGATAGAATGAATACGTTTTTAGTATAACAAAAATATATATATATATATAAAGGTAAATGAAAAAATGCAGAAAATAAAGTAAGCATATGCACGTCTGCATTATTTGGGGCCTCAAGACGGCCGACAGGGGACACTCTCTCTGGGGTGCCAAAACATTTTTTTCCAACTGATTTTTTTCTTAAATATTGTAATAACAAAGAAATATTTGCGACACATAACAAGCACAACGTGAGTCTTAAATAATTCGATTAAAAAAAACCCTAAACTCTCTGTAAGGCTGCAATTTGCAAACTCCTTTGTACCTGGTGTTATCATGTATGTTCAGGTTTCTGAGAGCCAATTATCCTATTTAGTGCACCTAGGTAGGCTGCAGGAAGTAATTTGGGACTGAGCCACAGAGATACGGTGGTCTCCCCCCTTTTTTATAGCTTTCTGGGGGAAAGCGGGAGAGAACTGGAACTCTGTTCAGCATGTCTGATCGCTCATCATTCTGACTTGACGCATGACTTAACCGGCTGAGCAGCATTTACTCGTCGGATGGAGAACATCTGGGTGCCCTAAGTGCGCACTAAACAGCCTGCTTAAAACTTTATTAGGCCTTCAGAGTGAATTCCGGGCTTGCAGGAGATTTGCAGGATGCGTGTTTGGAAGGTTGGCTTGTGCTCTGCCTTTCTGGTTTGTTTGGGGACTCTGGTGCGCCTCGGCTCATCCATCCAGCTCCAGCCTGATATGTAAGTAATTCAGCTGAATATATCAGTAACATTGCGATGGGGTTTTTACAGAACAGCCTGTTTGTTGAACCAACGCCGTTTCAGTGGATAAACGAAAAGACTTGACGGTAGATTTGGCTTCTTTATTGAGACACCTGGGCGGTGCGGCGAAGCGTAAACGCACTTTTGCGCGAGAACAGCTCACTGCACTAACTTCGTGTTTATTTACAATAAAGCACAATAGTCGAATTTAATCTAATATCTGACAACACGATGCGAACATCTGCGCTAATAAAAATAAAATAGCAAAGTAGAGTTAATCTAGAAAATGTACAGTAATTAGAGGTAATCAGGTTTAATTGCAGTGATCGTAATTTCCCGCTAGAGGTCGCTTTACAGTAGCCCTATTCAAAACACTGAATATCATTAACAAAGTTAGTTACGACATCGCAGTGCTTTGCTGTGGTGACAAAAGTACTACGTTCTTTACTTAAGTAAGAGTATTACTAAGCTTTAGTATAAAAGTTATTCCTACTAGATGTACTTAAAGTAAAAAAGGTTACTGTAGTTCCATAAAAAGCCTTTTAGCTCAATTTTTGAAACATGATTTCTTTTATTGAGGCTATGATGTACAGATCCATGACCCTGAGAGTACATTATTGTTCAACTAACATGAATCATCTGCAAAAATCATACAGATGACTTCATTATCTTATTTAATTAAACATAGCAAAAACAGAATCTAAACCTTTTCTGACATGATGGACCAAAACACAAAACAACGTTGGATTTTATTATGAATGCTGCTAAATTGCTCATAACTGCACGTATAATATTAAGGAATGCAGTAAATAATAATCAAGCACATAGAATATAAGCCATCATAATTGATTATTAATCAATTATCAATCATATAAATCATTATAAATATAATAATTCGATTTAATCCTGGCATTTTCTTGCATACGTTTTTGAACGACAAACCTCAGTGCCCTGCAATTTAAAGGTTTAAAATGATCAATAATAACGCTTCGTTCTACTGCATAATAACTCTTGTCAAAAAATTTTTTTTTCGTTTTGAAGAATATCAATTCAGAATGTGTATTTTTCTGATATAAAATGAACAAAAACAACCACCAAAAAGAAAATAATTTACATAATAAAACAAGGTAAAACATTTAAATAATGCTACCGCAACAAAATGCACGATTTTAACAGGTTCACCAAATTGAAATCACTAAAAAATAAAGAACCAATAAAGAACCTCACTGAGAACAGAAGATCATGATGTAGGACTGCACCATCTGGTGTTCAAAATGTGAAATTGCATTAGATGGCATATTAAACATAACACTTGTGTGTCAGTGTGTGTTTCCTGAGGCTCCGGTGCATGACAATGAAATGCCTTTGCCCACCCGGGTCCCCACAAAGTTGGGGTAGTGAGTCCCTGAATGTATTAACAATCTATTAAAACCTCTCTCTCTCTCTCACTCTCTCTCTCATTCTCTCGCGAGCTCTCTTGCTGTCTGTCTCTCTTGCGCTCCTTAAATCACACACATGCTACGTGGATTTACACTCCGGAGTGCTTCTGCACGAGCCTGATCTCACACACATGTACTTTCCTGGAAAAGAATAAGGAGCAGAAGCTTTTTAAAACTCACATACACACAGACATTCACAGGACACGTCTCCTCCTGCAGGTAAGAGACAATTTTTTTCCCAAAACCACTCAGGAATGCAATGAAGGAGGGGAACTTATAGAGCCACCGAGTTTATACGAGAAAGGGAAATTCCTGCTTATATTTTTGTTATTGCATGACATTAGAAGCATTACATTCTTCAGTTTTCTATGCCTTATGTTTGTTAGGATAATGGATACATGCCAGCTACTATAGATTTGTTCTTACTTTTACTACAGTGCACATCTGATCACAGGTGATGTTACTGGGATAAGTTATGAGTTTCTTACTGCTATTCGACTTTTATTTGAGTTATGACCCTTGTTGTTTTTACACGTAAAGATATGGTGGTTTATGAGATTTTAAATGTGTGACATTTTAAACGTACTTCACAATTGTTTGTAGTCACTGTTTTGGCTAAAATATATGCAGTTATTCACATTTGACAGCAATTGCCTTTGATTAAACCATCCCCCCCTTATTTTTAATGCAATTTTAATGCCAAAACTCATCTCCAATATCTCAACACACATTTAGGACTATTTAAAAGCTCTTGGATTTATACATCCTCAGATTTATAACAAGAAATTAGGAAATTATTTAAAAAGGCCTCTTAATAGCTTTTACATTTTGTTCTACCTTTAGTTCTTCTACTTACGTCTTCTACTCATGGACATTAGTGTGCTAGTCTTAGCTATGCTATGCTAACTTTTATGCCCGAGTTGTTGTTCTAATATTTAATGTTAATGTGATTTTAACCCCACTAAGATTATATTCTGAAAATTCATGTCTCCCCACTAATATTGCTGTAATTATTGATCCTTTTGACATCCTGCTTAATCCTATGATCCTAAAATAATCCTAATCCTAAAATGTAGTCTTAATTTTAGTACTTCAAGAGTTATGTAACTATCCCTTTTTATTAAAATCAAAACTGTATTTACCCCATTTCTTTGCTATTCCACAGTTATTTAGTTGCTAAAACAATCCCACTATTTGCATTCTGATAAATTAAGTGGCATACATCAACAACAAATATATGCTCTATTTTTTTCAAATGTCAGTCATAGCTTTAATATTTTCTTTGTTTTTTTATTTTTTTAAACTTTCATTTTATTAACTTAAATGTCTAATCAAATATATTTAGGCAAATTATATTCTCATGGTTCAATGCAAATATAATGTACATTTATCTATCTAGCACTTGAAACTAATTTTAAGAAAATAGTAATATTTACCTTCTTCCAATATACAATTTTCTTACAGATTTTACAGTCCTAATTTTGTTAAAGTTAGGCTTTATACTTTTGGTTCCAAACCTAGAGAACTAAATAAAAGCTTATGTACAGTAATATAGACACAAATCAGCCATAACATTCAAAACTATTAATGGGTGAAGTTAAGAACATGGACATTGTTTTGTTCTAGTCAATTTTCTGCTGGGACAGCATTTATTCATGAGGATTATGCTTTAACACATCATGAAATATTCAGAAATTGTTTGAGGAACAGGACAAAGAGCTCAAGGTGTTGACAAATTCCTCAGACCTCAATCTGATCGGATGTGCTGCACAAACAAGCCTGATCCATTGGAGGCCCCATCTTAAAGGACTTAAAAGGTCTTTCTGCTAATGTCTTGGTGCCAGATACCACATGACTCCTTCAGAGAGCTTGTGAACCCCATGTCTTGATCAGTCAAGAGCCTTGGTACAATGAGGGGAACCAACACAAAATCAGACTTTCATCAAGAAATGCAAATGAAATGTGGAAATTTGGAATGTTATAACAGGATTAAAATTCATTTATGCCATAGTTCTTGTAAAATATTGAAAGGAAATGGATCATAAAATGTGATATTTGTAATACAAGGGCAATTTTATGATACATCTATTGTGGGTTTGCAAGGTCTTTAGTTGCTTGATAATGGTCCTTTGAGATGTACAGAAATGTATTATAACTAAATTTGTTTCCCACCAAGCGTCTTTTAATTAGTCAGTCAACATCAGTCAAAACGTCTTGTAAAAATATTACCAGGAATGCCCATACTTTCCTGTTACTCTGTAAAAAGACTAGAATCAATTTAAAGTACATTCTTGGATTTTAAAAATTTCTTTTAAGATTTAAAAGCCCATAATTGTTTTCTCTTTCTCTCCTGCACCTGAGATTCGGTAGCTCAAGGGAAAGTCCTGCTTTGCAAACATGCATCTGCCTGCCTTCTTTCCTCTGATCTCCCGATCTCGCTCCTCTTCTTGCTCTCTATCTCCCTTCGTCTTTTCCATTTTTTGAGCAAGAATGCACAACATTTGTGTTAATATCTGTACTAAGCATAATACAATAAATTGGTTTTCTTATATGCTTGGTATTTAATTATTTACGTGAGTCTGTTTTTTGTAATATAACTCTGTCAACATGCTAAAAAGGTGCTTTGTGAATGTCTGGATTAAGTTATGTGATTTAGTCACTGTGTTGGAGTGCAGTAGAATGGGTGTAATCTTGTGAACATAAAGTGTAACTTTTTTTTTTTTAGAAAAAACTATTTATTTTACTAAGTAACTATGTTGTACTTATGTTGCAAGGCAATGTAACATCAGTAGTCCTTGCACTAGTAGCTGAAGTAGGTTTAGGGTGACTAAAATGACCTAAAATTTTCCTCTACATTGCTACAAGGCATTTCTGGATCGTCACTGTAAGAAATCCCTTAATCAATATGAAACAATCTCAACCCAACTTTAACCTCTGTGTAGTGGCAGAAGTAAAGTTGTGCACACTGCCAAGTGCCATGGAAACTACTGGTATAATGCAAAAACTATTGATCTCAGTGTGCCCAGTTAGAGAAACAGATTTAGCTTGTGTGGCATACAGAAGAAAGTTTGTGAAACATTATAAATGACCACATATTTCAACACTTTCACATTTTGAAGCTTGTTTGGCTGCCAGTTTTTAGTTTCTTTTCTAGCTTTTGCACATTGCCACCTCATTATAAAAATGGATTGGAAATGTTGGAATAAGCATGCATTTGTTTTATTGGTCAGAAATTATAGTAGTATATATATATATACTATATATGTATATATATATATATACTATATATGTATATAGTATTTGTCAAACATTCATCTGAGTATCCTTGTCTGCAGCACTTACAGCGTTGTAGATTTATATGTTATTTAGCTGTAAGTTGTTCAAGATATTTAGGGGAAATTTCCACATAACCCTAAAGTAGTGGCTTTTTAATAGGTCACATTTTGATGTTATGCTTAATCTCATTCCACAAGTGCTTAATAGGTTTTTACTATTTTTCTCTTATTCCCCAGTTACAAATTTGAAATCTGTAGAATCTCAGATTTTCAGATCACATTGAGATTTGGTGTGTGCTATTGGTGGAATCGGATGCAGAGAAACTATAAACTGTCTGATAAACTTTGTCCTACTGTCAAAATTGTAGTGATAGTGGATAATAATCATATGAAATCTTGAGTTTCTTCACTATCCGAAGGCTAGAAATGCAATGCGCTACATACTTTACATCCCAAGGGAAAAAAGTTTACTTGCTTTATTGCTCTGAAAATCAGTTACTCTAATAATCAATTAACATTGGGCAAGTAAGGCGGCAAAAAATTGGGCTTTGCATTTACAGCCATATTAATAGTCATGTACAACTTTAATAGTGTCTCAACTATAATTTTAAATCCATGTAATGGTACCTTAAACATATTTCTACAACAAACATTTCTCATTGAGTACAGATAAGTGTATCTAAGTGTATCTATCTATCCATCTGAGAAATGTCTGTATTTACATGTATAAAGAGCAGTGAGATTAAATGATTAAATATTTTTCTTTCTTCTTCCTCCGTCTCCCACCATCCTGTCGCCAGCGAGATCAAGGTGTATCCCTAAATCAACAGTGCCTCACTGTAGGGGTGTGTGTGTGTGTGTGTGTGTGTGTGTGTGTGTGTGTGTGTGTGTGTGTGTGTGTGTGTGTGTGTGTCAGACTGAAGA
>JAUZSU010036347.1:0-10247 GCA_034780255.1 Parotocinclus maculicauda
CCCGCTGGTTTTGCTCTTGTCAACACAACTTTTCGGATTTCCTGACCTTTGATAAAAGCATAAATTCTCCCGGAGATTCCAAAAATCCTCCCATAAATTGCTGATCTGCTTTTGCTGTGGCTAAGTGCCGACTTGTGGCTTATTTTTTGTAGTAAATGGAAATGTTAGGCAAAGACCTGTAGGTGGCAGTAGAGGGCTGGAGAGAAACTCGAGAGTTTTCGGGGAGTGATGCCAAAAACTAAGAGTTTCTTCACGGATATTACATACTGTACACGTTCTTTGGTCCGAATAAGCGAATAACATTACACGTATTTAATAGGATTTGTTTCGGTACTTTAACATTTGGTCGGAATAAGCGGCTGGTCCCATTAACCGGTGGTCCAATTAACCGGAATCGACTGTATCTATAAAATGCTTTTATTGTATGTCTTTTGTTTCTACTTCATTGTTAGAGATATTTCTTTGATATTTCTGATTATGTTGAGCACACGTCTGTTTATATTACATGTCCAGCTTATGTGATTCACTGTAGATTTCCTTTAGTCCTCTTCAATGTTTTGGGCTAACTAACTCCATTGGCAATAATGGAACAGGTAGAGAACTGCTAGTGCTGCATATATAAGCAATGCAATAGAAATTCTGACAAAATGATAATTAATGTTTTCCAGAGCAGTTTTATGGGATTAATACCACACTTCACTTATTCTTATGCAAAGTACATCCCTCACATGTTTATAGTTATTTAGTTATTTTATATCTTCTCATGGGACAACTCTGAAGATATGCCATTTTGATACAATGTAAAATAGTCAGTCTACAGCTTGTATAACAGTGTAAATTTGTTGTGCCCTCAACATAACTCAACACACAGCCATTAATGTCCAAACAAAAGTCATACACCACTATGTGAAAATTTCCAAATTGAGAAGTGTCAATATTATTTGTGGCCACCAATATTTTCCAGCACTGCCTAAACTCTCTTGGGCATGTAGTTCAATAGAGCTTTACAGGTTGCAACTATAATCCTCTTCCACGCCATGATGACATGACTGAGCTTATGGATGTTAGAGAATGCGCCTCTCCACAGATTCTCAACAGAGTTTAGGCCTGGAGACATGCTTGACCTTTACCTTAGTTTCTTTAGCAAAGGTTTTTTAGGTTAAAGGGGTGGGGGGTCAGCCTGTCAGTGCTCTGGCCATACGCCTCACACGGTATCAAATTGGTCTGCATGACTGTCGTCCCAGAGGGAAGCCTTTTCTAAAGATGATGTACAAGAAAGCCTGCAAACAGTTTACTGAAGACAAGCAGACTAAGAACATGGATTACTGAGACCCTGGCCTGTGGTCTGATGAGACCAAGAGAAACTTATTTGGTTCAGATGGTGTCAAGCGTGCATGGTGGCAACCAGGAGAGGAGTACAATGACAAGTGTGTCTTTCCCTAAAGTTAGGCATGGTTTGGGGCTTGCATGAGTGCTCCTGGCTGTGGGGAGCTACAATTCATTGAGGGAAACATAAAATGCCAACTTTGACTGTGACATACCGAAGCAGAGCATGATCCCCTCCCTTCAGAAACTGGGCCGCAGGTCAGTATCCCAAGATGATACCGACCCTAAACACACCTCTATGAGCATTGCATTGCTAAAGAAACTGAGGGTAAAGGTCAAGCACGTCTCCAGACCCACACTGTGGGGGAGTGCAAGGTCTCTAACATCCACCAGCTCCAATCATCATGGAGGAGTGGAAGGGGATTCCAGTGGTAACCTGTGAAGTGATGTTCGAGTGTAGTGTTACACTATCGTCGTAAGCTCCTTAGTGTGGAATAAGTGGCCAGTATTACAAAATGATAATGACCCCAAACATACCTCCATGACCACTGCATTGCTAAATTTCTTCTGGAATCAATAAATTTATATCTATCTAAAAAAACTGAAAGTAAAGGACAAGCATGTCAGACCTAAACCATATTTAGCATCTGTGGCGGAGCGAAAAGTCTTTTAACATCTACTAGCTCTGTGATTTCGTCATAGAGGAGTGTAAGGGGATTCCAGTGGTAACCTGTGAAGCTCTAGTGAAATTCATGCCCAAGATAGTTAAGGCAGTGCTGGAAAATATTGACACTATGCACAATTTGTTCATTTTCACTTTTGTTGCCAGTGTTTTACACATTAATGACTGTGTGTTGATTTATTTTGAGGGCACAGCAAATTTACATTGTTTTATATATACACTGACTACTTTACATTGTATCAAAATATTATATATTCAGTGTTTTCCCATGAAAAGATAGAAAATATAAAATGGTTACAAAATTGTGAGGTACTGTGTGTATGAATAAAAAACTGTTTTAAGTAAAAGTAATAGATCAGTTTATTTGTATCTTTAATTTTTTTGTTTAAGAATGCAATGCGATTAAGTAAATAGTAAATAAGAAAACGTATGCAAATAGAGCTAATAAAATAATTAACCAATAGAACATCATTAAATAGTTTAATGGCTGAACGATCATGAATTCCTCCTTTAAACCATGACTCTTTGGTAACCTCAGGGTTTTGTAAATAATGTACTGTAGTGCTGATATTACATTGTAACCGCAGGTTACAGGCGTTTAAAATTAAAAAAAAACTTGAACAGATCATACACTCAGAGTCTGAACTGATGCAAGCTTAGCAAAGCCAGCTTAATAAAGCTTGACTAGAAAAGAGCAAAATCATATACAGTACATATGTGCTTATATTTGTCTTGATATTTATTATGTCTTATTTACAACCCAATCAGTTGCATCAGACCAACATTAATTAAATACTAAAAACCCCCAACAATTCTGTGTATATTACCCCAATCCAATGTAAGCACCGATGTATGAGTGCAGTGTTGTGGTATCGTTGTAAACTCTGTGCTACTGTCTTGTAATGTGCACCTGCTGTCTAACTTTTCCATAACTCTCCTTTTACATGTCACTGTATGTTTACACCAATTTGCACATAAATAAATGTCCATCACTTTTTTATATTATGAATCCATCTGTTATTTGCTAGTGGGCTGAATGAAGGACATCTATACTTGAGTACAGATTCGTTGTCCACCATCCAGGTGCATGTGGCACCTTCAATAGGTAGCCCTGTCACAGTCTGGACCATTTTCAGGTGCTTAGCAGAAAGACATTTGTCTCATGATGAGGTCATCAAACGCTGGTGTGATGATCGCGGGAGGAATCGAATACAACAGTCAGTCACCCCAAGTAGTGACACGAGGGACACTAACAACTCAGAGATATGTGCAGGACATCCTGAAGCCACATGTTGCCTCTAATGGCAGGGCTTCCAACTTGTATTTTTCAGCAGGATAATACTAGCACAGGCACAGCAATGGGTATCCAGGAATGTCTCTGCCAGATGGCAACATTTTCTTGGCCTGCCTGGCCAACAGATTTATGCTGATGCAGTAATGGAACCAGCTGAGATGCCATAACTTTGCATACCCCCAGAAACAGCCACTATAAAGGAATACACATTGCCACAATATTTAGGCAAGTCCCACTGTCCAGACGTCTACCCATAGGTATCCGTGGACTCAATGTGTCCCAAGAAAACATTGCTCACATCATTTCTCTACTTCCACCTGCCTGAACTGTTGACACCTGACATAAAGCGTTGATCAGTTATGGCTGCTTGTACCAGATTCTGACCTTCCTGTAAGTATGGGGTGACAGAAATCTGGAATAATTTGACCAACCCATGTTTTTCCACTGCTCACTTATCCAGTTATTGCATTTTTTTGCATCATGAAGTCTGGGTTTTCTACTTCATGTCTCCTGTTATAGCCCACCCATGCTAAGGAATGATAAGTCGTGTGCTCAGACATGTCCACAGCTCGATAACTTGATTTTATGCTCTACCCATGTGTCACTTCCATACATGAAAGCTAGAATCTTAAAATGGCATGCGTCTCTAATAAAGAGACCTATCTAGCTATAGATAAACTGCCCTACTTTAAAGAAAACACACCAGCATGATGCTGGACTGGTGGTGACCAGCGTTTGTTGTGTTTTGAACATGTTTTTGCTGGAGCTGCTGGTAACCAGTACATGCTGATCTTTGCTGGATTTTGGATGGTGATGACCAGCACATACTGGTCTTTCCTGGGTCTTGGATAGTGCATGTTGGTGACTAGCACTTGCTGGTTGAACAACACAACCAGCAAGATCATACTGGGCAACCAGCTCTGCCAGCAAGGTTAAGCTGGTCAACCAGCAAAACCAGCACCACTCCAGCTTCAACCAGCATGGATCTGATGCTGATCAATGCTTGTTTTTTTAGCAGGGTGTGTAGTGCATACGAAAGTCGGGGGGTCCCACTGATAATACATTGCAACTTTCAAGACATGAGCTTGGCTTGCTTGACTTTGTATCACACATTCATCTGACACAGTGAACACAAGTGATTATATATAAATTTTTATTTAAGTTAATCATTTCCTCATTCAAAGTAAACCTTTTGCCATATCTATAAAACAATGAACAAATGTAAGCGCTGTACAGTTGACCAAATCACTAGTAACTGCAATTGTACGGCTTTTTATGTACATGCATGGACATACAGATTGTATATACACACATATACACTTTACAACAGATGAAACCGTGACGTCTCCTTCACCAATGCACTTAATCAAATTTCTTAATGCACACAAACAGTAAACTTTCCGATATCATGATGGTAAGGTGGCAAGGGAATTTGAAATGGTGTCACTTGCGTGTCACTTAACACCTCAGGTACTCCCTGATTTACAATGGAAACACTTTCTGTCAAATCCATTGTAAGGAAGTTTAACGTATACTGTATATAACAGTGCAGCCTTCCTTAAACATGCTTAAAACACTAATATTAAACTACAGTTGGGCAAAGTCATTAACATAATGCTTATTTTTAATAAAGTATTAAACATCTCATGTAATCTATTGAATAATGTATTGAGAGTCAAGAACTAAACCTTTTATTGTCCAGATCACAGCTTTTTCTTACTACATTTCCCAGCACTCATCACTCCCTCCACGTAACTCCCTATGTCACACACTGCTGACTTTCTCTTTTAGCACAGAAGAGCTCAGGAGATTATTGCACTGCATATAGCTTGCCTGGAAAAAAATTCAAAATACAATTTTTATTCGTTGTGTATTTTTGCAAGTCAGACCATCGTAAAATAGGGAGTACCTGTAATAGCTTGGCATGGTTCGCTTTGTAAACATTTAGTCCAGTAAAGATTAAACAGTCATGCCTGTTCAGAATTCGGACCTTTACGTGTAATTTTACCTCCCCCCTCCCCTTAAGTATTGACAAAATTAGTTCAATTACTGCACAGATAATTCGGACTGCGATGACAAACTGATCCTGAACTTATACTGAAATTATTAACAAACCAAGCAAAAGATCTGATACAAATAAAGCACTTGAGGCTTGATTATTGAGCCTGATAAGGATTAAATCAGTGCATCCCTAAAAAAGGCATGTGCTTTCCATCTTTGTCCATTATAAGGGCGTACAGTTCACAGTATAGCCAATTTGGGAGCGGTTTATGTTGTCAACATTGAAAGCCACAAATGAAATGTATGGTAGAGTTCCCAAGCCTAATTCACTTTTCTCAGGATAGTTGCTGATGGCTGATAATTAGGCGCTCAGTCAAGCCAACATGGCTATCAATATTAAAACCCCTTTTACACTGTCATTACCGAATGCTATCATAAGACACCAGCTGTGGTTTTAGTCAGTCTAATAAACACAAGAAGGACAATATAGCAGTTTACCAGCAAGAGATCTAGTGCCACTGCAGAGACAGCAGTTGAGTTAAAACAATTGTACAATGATGCAAGAGAAGTTTAACATCAACTAAAGTCAAACATAAATCTGCCAAGTGGCCAGGACTGAAGGAGCTGGCGGCTATTTTTGCCAAGAACGAACTTGGTGAACGAGATTTGTGCAGAGCCAATCACTCTGAGAATGCAAGAGATTAAATAAGTGGTGTGTTTGATACATAAATTCCTCCGAACCCTGTGTACAGTACTGTGCAAAAGATTTAAGCCACCATTAGATTAGATACGCCATTGATTTAGTAATTGTATAATGACCATATATGTCCTAGTGGTTGAGCTAAAGGACCATGGACCAAATGATCCATGGGTTCAAATCTCATCTCTGCCAAGCCGCCACTGTCGGATCCTTGAGCAAGGGCCTTAACTCACAAATGCTTGGACTGTAAGACTGTATCAGTTGTAAGTTGCTATATAGGTTGTCGGCTGTCGGGGAAATGCCTAGACATATTCGTAAATAGACGTAAATTATTATACAGGAATGTTTTTTGGAAAAGTAGCAGCCAAGAAAGCACTTTTTTCAGAAGGGGAAAATGGTGAAAAGATAAGCTAAAGTTCACGAAGACCAGAATGAAGATCAATGCAAGAGAGTATTATGGATTGACAAATCTAAATAAATAAAAAAATCTAATCATCAACAGTGTGTGATATACGGCCATTCTAACATTGCAAAAGCAACAAATCCAAGTGTGGCCTAAGACTTCTGCAGAGTACTGTATGTGGGACAGATTATACATGACAGTGCATGAAACAAGACTGTCACAGTGATAGTGACCTTCTAATATTCCAGGTTTTCAGTGTAAAAGGGGTGGTGGTAGTAGTATGTTTAAATTAAATTTCCCCCAAAAAAACAGAAAAAAGTAAATATGATAATGACAGCATGTCTACAAATGATCTATAATAGAATAACTTACTGAATGCTACAGGTCTAGGCTGATTCACATATACACCGACTATGGAACTGTATCAAAAGCATATCTGTTCGTTTAGTTAACAATAGATACAGATTTCCAAGAACTAATCCGCACCATTAATGTACCATCTGAAGTTAAGGAAAACAAAGGCAATAATCCCACCGGATTAAAGTAAGCAGATCTTGTTTACACCCGATTGTTTCAAGCAGATTGTATTTGAATAACCACATCAGATCAGATGTACCACCCTTAAGCAGCTGATGGTGTGATGCTCTCCGGGTTGGAACGAAGGTATTTATCTATACCCAGAAAATCAGAGAAACACAAGTCAGTTGTGAGCATCTGACAGCTATGTAGATTAAAATATGGAAGCTTTCCAATGAATATGGTCATGACTCACTCTTGTCTACTGGGCTGGATGAGTATGCTATCTGGCTTCATTTTGGGTTTGTAGTAGCTATGTGGTTGAGGTTAAGGGGTTTTAGTCCCAGCACTGTTTGCCTTGAGCAAAGATCCAATATCGAGCAGCTTAGATTTAATTAGCGCCAAGTGTCTCTGTGGTTAAAAGCTTCTGCTAAATGTTCACTAGGGTTGGGTATCATTTGCAACTTATATATTCTGATTTCGCTCATCAATTCCGGTTCTTATCAATTCCTAATTCAAAATAGTTTATATTTGGTAATGATGCCAAATCTTTTTGCATTGAGTGTATTTTTATTATTTTAGATTTCGGCTTCTTTCCAATTTAAACCTATTAACTAAAGTAAAAAGCTTAACATGGACCTTTCTCACTTACTAATGATAATAAGAACTCTACAGCTGAAATTATAAAAATGTAGCCCAAAGGGAAAGTAATCATTTTTACTTAGTTTTAATTATATGTTTAAATTGGTTGCATGATTACATTTCCGTTGGGCCACATCCTTATTGTTTCAGCAGTAGAAAGTCCTTATTACCAGTAGTAAGTAAGAGAAGTTTAGATTTCCTAGGTCAATGTGTTAGAACCACAAACCGTGGGTTAAACATGAAGGTTAGTTCATGTTAAGCCTTTTACTCTCCCGCAAACTGAGCCATTCTGCAAAGAGAGCAAGAGATCAGTCGAACACAATACACAACTAAAGCTCATATCATATTGGTGCCTGACATGTTTTGCCCCCTCTTTTACACCGGATTAATTTTCCACACATACTGCATCATACCACTCAGCTATTTGAGCACTTTTAAGCTTCCATCTTCCCCTAAAGGTCCGTCAGTGCCTATCCAAACCAAACTGTGTGATGACTGGTAGCCATATGCTAGATCTGACAGGAAGAGTTATGTTTGAGAAATCCCATCAAGGTACAAACGTTGTTTTTTAAGAACCATATATTAAGATTAAGCAGTTTCCTGCATTTACCTCGGTATAATATTAAAAGCCCTCCCAGACCACCTTCTTTTGAAACAGCACTGGCACTTGAACGAGGATCTCGATGGTGAAACGACCAAGTGTAAACAGGATCCGTCAAAAAAGCACACCTATAACAGAAAGCCGTTTTTTTCTCTTCAGACTCCAGGTCCATCTGCTCTAACCCTGACCCACATGCTGACAGCAGGTCAGGCATCTTTCTGTTTAAAGTAGTATGAATAACACAGAAGGTTGTCAACCTAAATCAATGGAAAAAACTCAAATTAAAATTATCAAGTAAAATATAATGTGCAATACACAACCCATCTGAAATCACTAGTTCTCTCTTGTAGTGGGAAGCTCATGATCAAAACAAAGTACAAAGCAAACTGTTCTGCCACCGAAGTTCCATCACGTGACCATACAGCGACCCTGTCGTACGTTAACGCTAAAAAAACAACAACAACAAAAGACTGAAATGTAACGCACAAATGCACTGTGAAACCAAAAACAGTACAATTAGCATCTCATCACCTTGATTATTCTACTTAATGCAGTTTCCAAATTAAAACCAGAGACAAGACAGGACAACGCGAATACGGGAAAATGTCAAAAACAAACCAGGTATTGTTCGTTTGGTAACAAAGGCAGAAGACACTGAATGGTAGCAGCCAGTGCTACATGGGGTGGTGATCCAGCAGCAGTGCCCAGTTCAATTAATTATTTCTCCACCTAACCACTCGAGGTGCAAACAGGAAACAGTTCAGATTGTTCTACATTGCACTTTCATTCGAGATGCAGTACCGACTGAATGTAAGAAAACATGTGCAACTGTCTGTTCAACAAAACTTTTCAGTCTCCCTGCCCTCCCTCATCAATGTGCTGGGTAAAAAAGTCGAACTAAGCAGAAACTCCTCTATATCCTCAAAATCCTATTTCCAGTGGGCGTGGTGCCCCTGTGGAGCGCTGCTTACATTCAGCACTATTGGTTACACAAGACTGGGTAAGTCACCTTGGTTTAAAGAAAAAACACTAAGAAGAAAATCATAAGCTCAAAAAATGAAACAAAATCAAATAAACAGACAAAAGAGATCAGAACCATTTGGCTGGTGTCAGACAAGGGAAGGGAAAAAAACGCAAAGCCTGTGTTTAATAAAGACTGAAGAATCAAGTTCCAATAGTGGGACCAAACTAAAATGGTGAGGTATATAGTCGGATGGAAATAGTCATCGTGGTTGTGGTCCGTTTGGTCCTGGTGGGGGGGGCGAGCAGTCTGACTGCGGTTGGGCAGCGTTCCCTCAGAGAGCCGCGCACTGCACTGTGACCTGCGGCGGATGCAGGGCAGAGGAGCTTTTGGATAGAGACTATGGCTGCAGGTTGAGGGTGAACTTCCACTGCTGAGAGAGTGAGGGATTGCACACCTCTACCGTCAGACCGTTACGAGCACTCCGACTGTCCAGACACAAATTACTTCCGAGGTGGCGCAGCTTGGTGTTGTTCTCGATCTGTTCCCATTTCTGCAGGGACACATAACCAGAAAATGGGTTAACAATCTCAGGATTAAACCTTGGACCTGTAATGGGTAATATGAAGGTATAGTGGTGGGGAAAACAAAGTATACATTTAGAAGAACTTAAAAATGAAAAACTGACCAGTAGGGTGCACAATACTAAAAAAATTAATCTCTCGCCATTTTCGGGAATTTTATCCATAATCATTATTAGATGATGGTTTAGCAGTGTATATCTTGGGTTTAAAGTATTAAAACATTGTTTGAATCCATCTCTCACAACCGCCTGCATTTGTTACGCCTTGCCGTATGTTGTTTTTCTTGCTTTTTAGCAGAGCAATTCTGCTAAGTTTTTATGCTAGTGTCTTCGTTTGAGCCTGTTGTGGATGGCTGAGTCAGGAAAATTACCATAATATTCATATTCTGCATGGTGGTTGAGATGGTGAAATGGTGGGACTGTGGTAGCCTAGCGGTTAAGGTACTGGCCTCTGGACCAGCAGGTCCAGGGTTCAAATCCCACCTCTGCCAAGCTGCCACAGTTGGGCCCTTGAGCAAGGCCCTTAACCCACAATTGC
>JAUZSU010036358.1:0-10247 GCA_034780255.1 Parotocinclus maculicauda
GTCCTCCCAAGGTTCCTTCCTTATAATAGTTTTTTCCCCCTTTGCTTGCAAGTGTGCCCTAGGCTTGTTCAGCTAGGACTTTGGACCTGAATTGTGTGTGTGTGTGTGCGCGTGTGTGTTCTTACTATCAGATGTTCTTAACATACCATGAATTATCTTGAACAAATTGCAATGTTTCTTTGGACATGTACTGTATTAATATCTGAGCAAACATCCAGTGAACACACCTAGTATTGGATGTGTGTGAATAGGCATGGATTTATAGACAGTTTTGCTGTGTTGTTGCTGTTGCAGCCACATTCCTTAGCACATGTCCTGATCTGTGCATGTTCCTGCAGTGCTGTTTCTTGGCTCAGTCAACGCAGAAACATCCAGAACAAAAACACTTTTATTTTTTCATTAATTCAGCAATCCACTTGACCGTGTTTGTTCCTTTTGTACAAATGTTTAAATACCTTTCAAATACTTTTTTGATCAATGGAAGTTACTGGTAGCATTTATGGGAAAACAAATTTGTCTTGTCGCTTACGGTTATTTTGTATGTCTACAGTATTCCCAGAAGGAAGACAAGTATGAAGAGGAGATCAAGATCCTGACTGATAAGCTGAAAGAGGTGCGTACCTTCGACGATCTGGCACGCTGAAGACTTGCTTACATTTTTATTCTCTTTCTGTGTCTTTATACAGTTTTAAATACCTCTCCAGGCTGTGTTTTGAGGTTTATGCAAGGCTTTGTGTGTTTTATGTATGTGTTAGGCTGAGACTCGTGCTGAGTTTGCTGAGAGATCCGTGGCCAAGCTGGAAAAGACCATCGATGACCTGGAAGGTATGGCCTTCATATGTGTCTTTGACTTTTTGAACTTTACAAGAGGCCATGCACTTTTTTCACAAGCTTCCCAGTCAGAAGTGTCCTGTGTTTAAGTGTGTTAATCAAAATGCCTTGTGCTTAGTCCTCCTCCTTTGGTTCTTACATTTTCACCATCCCTTTTTCTTTATTTCTCGTTTTCATCGTTCTTTCTTCCTTCCTGCGAACAGATGAGCTTTATGCTCAGAAACTCAAGTACAAGGCCATTAGTGAAGAGCTGGATCACGCCCTCAACGACATGACCTCTATGTAATTACTTGAGCTTGTACCTCTCTGTGTGTTTGAGTGTGCGCATGCACATATCTACACGTGCAGCGTTTTTAACCTGCTTCGCATTATGCAGCCACCCGAGCCTTGGCCTTATTGTGTGAAGCAGTAATGTGTTTGTGCTTCATTTTCTAATGGCGATCCTAGCACTGCATAACTTCACTGTAGTTCAACGTGTTTGGATTGGCACTGCCTGCATAACGATGCACCATGGGTGCACTGACGGTCTTAAGGGCAGCTAACATGTTGTTAAGTGAAGAAAGCATTGCATGGAGTTATTTTCTTTAATTTAGGTTGTGTTAGAATTGGAATAATAATACACACAATGTCTAATCGACCTTTGTGCATTCAAAATATTCTCGTTGTTGCTGTGCTGTGGTGGTAAATAACGCATGTGAAGGAAGCCGATTTCCTCAGAATGTAACAACTAAAAATTATTCAAAGGGGTTTGTTTATAGCGAGGTGTTTATCATACTTCTGTTTGCAGATAATGCATTTCTGGACTTTATTTTGGCTGACTTTGACTTCAAGATATCCTACCTGGTCCTCTCCACCCTGGTCACTTCTGCTCCTGTCTTCTTCACCCATCTGTCTTTTGTCTGTATCTTCAGTTTTATGTAGTCTTCATTTGCTTTATTTGTTGTCAATATTTAAAATGTCTATGTATTGTTTTTTCTTTTCCCACTGTACTATAATTATATCTGACCTTGAAATGCTTGGACTTAGTCTGTCTTTTATCAGTACTTTTTCCTTTTCTTCCTTTTGCTCCATGTACATGCTAAATGAAGGAAGAGGACCAGAAGAGCCCCTCTCTTCTTAACTGTTTACTTGTCTCTTTTTTGATAGATTATATTGGTTAGAGCAACTTTTCCCGCATACTTCAAAGCCATATGGGGCCAATAATGATCATCTGTGTTTACTCATATTTCGTTATCTTTCATATCTATAGCTCTCTCTGTAGTTCTTACAACCACTGTTGATGGAAAGACTGAGGTTTGTTCACAGAACAATAGGAGTTAAATTTGAAACAATACAGAGGCCAGGCTGTGAGTCGTCTTGTGTGTTCGGCCTGGGCATGAACTGCACAGACACAACTAGTCGTGTCTCGCAATCAAGGTTCCGAAAAAAAAAGATGTATGCAGGGAGTGTTGCCTGTTTTCCCACATACGTTTTCTCTATCCCTAGAAGTCTGTCAGTGATAAAGGATTTGTCAAGTTGTACATAGGCACTCAAGAGTGATTGGTATTGACCGGGAAATGGGTCCCAAACTGGGGAGGAAACTAGAAAAACAATTGACGCATTGTTTATATAGGAGAGTGTAAAGAAATCTTTATTATTAAATGTCTTATTTCACTGGCTATATTGTGTAGCCCACAATGAACTATTATTCCTCCGATTGCTTATTTGTCCTTATTTTGTTCCACACTCTGTATAAATTTTTTTTTTCGAGCAACTTACTTTGTGTAGAACAGATGGCTGAGTTCATAATGGGTATTACATGGATTAAGCAGGTAGTTTGAGAGACACTGGTAAGTTGTCAATTTCATAATTTGTATAATTAAAAATAAAGCTGGCATAGCATTCTATTACAACCCCAAATCAAAGTAGTGACAGTATGGAAAATACAAAAAAATGCAGTGCATTTTGTGATCAGTATATTTACACTTCTGTGATGGCAACATTAACACAAAGTACAGAAAAGGTTTTATAGCAACACAAGCTGCCTTCAAAACGTCGTCATTTCCAGGGACGTCCTTGGATTTACAAAACCATATGCTGCACACATTAGGCTGTGGTAGAAGAGGACTGCCTGCAGTCCTGATCTGTCTCCAATAGCGAATGTATGGAGAATTTTAAAACCAAAAATGCTATGACCCCATACTGTTGCACTTCTTAAGATGTTTACAGGAAGAATGGGACAAAATTACACCTGAAGCACTAAATAATTCTTTGTTCTTATTGCCAAAACGTGTTGTGAGAAGTAAAGGCAACAATACGATGCCGTCTTTTCTATGGTGTATTGGCCTGAAATACAGTAATGGATGTATATGAAGTTGACAGGGGGCAAAAGTGGCCACCTACCCAGCCTTACAATATATTGGCATCTCGTTTAGGGCACACTTGCACCTGAGCAGTGTGTTCTCTCTGGCTAGGTTCCAGAACCCCTAGACCCTGACCAAAGAAAATGGAGATAAAACAAAATGAGATCTAGCTGACATAGTTTTAAAATACTTTAACAGTTCAATAATAGATCAGCGTCAATAATATAAACAGTTATTTAAATTTGACAAATAAGACAAGATTATCTTCAGATTTCATAACATGCAACAGATATGATGTTTAAATGGTTAGGATTTTACCCAAAAGGAATTAATCAAAAATGCATTTAACAGATTAAAATTCCACTCTACAGTTTAAAAGTAAGTTTCCCATGCAGGTGAACATTGGCCTGTATGTTTATGCCCCAGCGCTAACAGTAAGGCTATGAGCAGTGACGGCACATTGTGGGACTACATGGCTAAAGATTAAGAAAAATAGGGAAACAAATATAGCTTTAAATGTTTATTCTAATTGTATTGAATAATGGACATTTTTAGCTTTTCAGTCCTTTTTCTATGAAGTTCTACCGTTATAACCAACATGTATGCTTCCTGAGGAGAAGTGATAAAATGCCGTTAAATTATAAGCGGCCTTAAAAATCAGTGGTGTTAAACTGTCTCAAATAATTAATATGCACTGCTACTTTAATGTTTCCCCAGCCAGTACTGTCACAACCATGGCTTCTCATTTCCACCTGTTTTCACTGATACAATATTCACATTTTAACAGCCTAGATATAACTAAAGTTTATTCAACCATCATAAGTGTAAGAAAAAATGTATCTGAATTCAGGCACAGTACTACAGTAAGCATAGTAACAGTTGTTATGAAGATTATACAGAAATGGTTTCATTTGTTGCTGCAGGTTTACCAAAGTGACTGGTGTGAACTCTTTGTTTATGGTAAAACAACCTTGTTAACTGCCACCTTGTCTCAGACACACTACAGGAGGCTGTTAAACTAATTGTTTATGCTGCAGTAATTCTACAAAGACATTTCCATCCATACAAGTTTGTACCACACAATTAACAGATGCCTTGAGTGTAAGTGAGATGTTTGCACTTTTGCCATACATGGATATCTGTGCTGTCATTTGCTTAAACTAGAAAGATGTGGTCAAGCTAAATATAGCCGATACAGTCCTTTTTTAAAATATACCTGGAGTGAGCCTGATATGATCTTCTAGGTATTTGTGGCCATCAGTAAGCTGGACTCAAACCAACAAAGCCTGCTGCTTTTTGAATCTGTTTCATTACCTGATTAATCGACTGATTTCAGCTCCTACTACTTGGGTATCAAACCCATGAAAATAGTTTGCTGTAGATTTTGTTGGTTTTGGTTCTTTATTGGCCTGATTCATACTAATATCCAGTATACACCAAAGTGGGAAAGAGTATTTGCCCCACCCAATATCTTCTGTTTTTACTAATTTGTCTCATTTTAATAATTCAGACCACCTATTTTTAATATAGGATAAAAACATTTAATTCAATTCAATTTTATTTATATAGCGCTTTTTACAGTGGTGCATTGTCTCAAAGCAGCTTTACAACATTACATTATCTAAAAGGCCAATCCCAAGTTGAGCAAGCCTAGGGTGACAGTGGAAAAGAAAAACTCCCTGAAAGTGGTAGGAAGAAACCTCGGGAGGGCCAAGACTCAACATCCAAAGACCCATCCTCCAAAAACATGAGTAAACACAAAATGCATTTTTGTGGTTTTGAAATTTATATGAAACCTAGATCATCTATTAGAAAATCTCCCTAAAACTAATAACTGGTTGTGCCACCCATAGCAGTACCAACCGAGACTTTCTAGCCGGCTTCGCATTGCCAGACAGGTTATACTTAAGTGATGCTTAGATTCAACAGGTCTGGCAGTACTCATGGCAAGGTGTGAAATTTTGTAATTTTGAAATTCAGTAGCCAAAATAACACTTTTTTCACAAAGTGACAGGTATGGCTGAGCAGCAGGTTTTTTTTTCCCCTAAATGCAATCGTCAGTTAAAAACATTATTTTGTGTTTGGTAATCTTTTCCTAATATTAAAAGAGGTTTGATCGGAAACGTTCAAGTGTGACAAAAAAAGAAGAAACTGAGAAAGGGCAAATGCTATTTCACAGCACTGTAGTCATGGGAATCCTAATTTAAACCAGTGATGTTCCTTCTCTTAGTTAGGACGATCTACATGTAAATTGCTTTTTATACCTATTCAGTATCTCACGAGTCACAAAAATCACAAAATCCCTTTATTAAAAGGATTCTGTTAAAAGTTATTAAGCAGTGTCCTATAATGTGCTGGTAACATTGCTTGTGTATAAGGGTATCTGTGGACATATTCATATTTGAGGTGATGCCCTGGTACACATGGCTTGTGCTTGGGTAGCTGGATTTTATTAAATGGGGATTATTAAATTAAAAGGGGAAGATCCTCAAAAATAACTTTTTGTAATATTTGTGACTTCTTCACAGGGCATTTACATGACTTACATGAATTTACAGGATCTGTACAAACTTTTGTTTTAGCTTATTGGAAACGGATTTTCCTTTGAAAGACACCCAAGTAGCTACAAATTTGAGATCCAAGAATATACATATGTTAAGGTTATCATTGTACAAAGTCTTTGAATTTGTATTTTATATACCATACAGTGTTTGTTAGTTTGTGGTTTGAAAATGAAACACGTTTTGACTTCATCTTGCAGAAAAGCTCAGAGACGCCAAGGACGAGAACCTGAAGATCCATGCCACCCTGGACCAGACCCTGAGCGAACTGAACAGTTTCTAGATGTCCTGGACCAAGATAATTCCGTGTTCCCCTTTTTGACTCACTCATCTCATACTTTCCCTTCAGTCTACCCTTAATTCCCAAAAATGAGGCTGAGTTTGCCGAATGCAGATTTGGTAGCAAAACTTTCGATTTGCCACCATACCATCCCCCTACAGCCAGCGCTATAGTGGCAGTAAAGTGACTGTATGTGCCATTTTTGCTCAGCCAGAAGAGCTGTTATCAAAGCTTTCACAATGTTCCAATTTCTTGAGACGTTACATCTGAAGTTTCAGTATGCTTTAAGCCCTGACAAGGCTTTGGTATTATTGCATTATTTGTCTCCACCATCATCAAAAGTGTGTCTAGACATTGTTGTCCCTTCCAAGAAAATATATTTCTTGCCCTAGCTTAATTTCTCCTTGTACCTTCATTTTCATTTTTTTCTATGCTGCCTTTGGGACCATAACAACGGTGACATTTTAATGATATTTTGTTGGGTTTCAAAAGACCTGCTTGAATTTTGTTTCAGTTGCAAGTTTGTCTTTAATCTCATCTTCTCAGTAGCATGTCTTGCTTTATTGGAACCACTACCTGTTAAGCACTGCACTGTTAAGGGCTTAAAGCAAGCATGAGCGAAGGCCTAACATATAAGCGCTTATTAATGATGGTGGACTATGTTTGGGTATTTTTTTTTTTTAAATAGAGTAATAGGTTAAATACTCCAGGAGGAGAAAGGGATTTTGTACATCCAGCAGGACATAAAACACTGCGAAATTTCATACAACACATTTCTTACATACAAAGGCCCAGAAAAAAGTGGCTAATTAAAGAAACTATTTAAGGGTGAATACATAGTTTAAACTGGAAACCCTAAATACATATATAATCACTGTTACTGTCTATGTAATGATTTTTTAAAAGAATAAATACAATGATTTTACCGTCACTACATCAATTGTAAATTTGGTTATTCTAGTATAGAGGGTTCTTTGAACAGATTTTTTCTTAATGTATACAGGTATGTGTTTCTTAACCTCCACAATACAATCTTGTAATATGCATATCCAAATATACTGTACTTAGCAATGCTATATGTAAAACTAATGATTAGCGGTAATGAGTAAATAACCAAAATATATTTACAGCATTTAGCAGACGCCCTTATCCAGAGCGTCTTACAACTAATACAGTCTTACACTTCAAGCAATCGTGGGTTAAGGGCCTTGCTTAAGGACCCAACTGTGGCAGCTTTGGCAGAGGTGGGATTGGAACCCTGGACCATGAGGTCCAGAGTCTTAACCGTTAGGTTACCACATTACAGCAGTGTTTCCTAAAGTAATTTAATATTAGCATATTAGTACTTTTTTATGTTTAACTGTTTAAAATAATTTCAGTGTAAAACTGAGTGCAGTTCATTAATTTACTGATTGCTTATTTATTCTTGTTTGATTGCACACACCATCACTTGCATACTCACTCATTATCACACAACTGGAAACTGTCAGAGCAGGGACTTGTCCCCGATGGCGTCTGAGATGAGTGTAGAAGTCTGGTGGCAGTGTAGCAAAAATGCAGGTGTTTTTTTTCTTGTTTCTCAATTGTGTTGCATTGTAAGGTTTGTTTTACCCCCATATTGCGTAAGCTTACATCACAAATAGAAACTAATTCTCAAATAATGAATTATTCCTGTACTAGTGCATATCTCCATTTGTAACATCTGTTAATCACATACAAATACTAGTAACATTTATTAGGAGGTCATCAGTTACTTTTGTACTGGAATTTCTGGTCCATAATATTTAGGGCTGTAGCAACTTCTGTCAGTTAAAAGTAGTTGGACATGATTTCATTATCAGTTTCTATATTGGTTGTACCATACTTATACCAATGTAGTGTTTGACCACTGTATTGCAGTTAAGACTGGCAACATCCAAGTTAATAATCACACCACCCTGCTGTGATTGAATCCAGGACCTTCTTGCTGTGAGACAGTGGTGCTACCCACCGAGCCGATAATTTGAGCACATGGAGCTATTTTACAGAAAATGGTGGATAAAATGATTGAGAAAAGCTATGACAGAAGTCCTCCAAAATATAATAACATTTTACTGAAGGACTTGCTTACAAAGGATTTCATTTGCTGCAAACTGTGTGAAGCTGATCTAGAAGCACAACTGCATCTGATAAGAAAGCCTGTGATCCATGGAAGAGTAGATGTAGGACCACGGTAAGTTTGGAAGAAAACGGCAAAAAATTGCGCTGGCTTTATGACATGCCTTGTATTATGACAGGAGTAATTATTAATTTGTGGCCAACATGAGGGCACCATTCCATTTCCATTTCCAGCATTTAGCAGACGCCCTTATCCAGAGCGACTTACAACTTATACAATCTTACAATCCAAGCAATTGTGAGTTTATGGCCTTGCTCAAGGGCCCAACTGTGGCAGCATGGCAGAGGTGTGATTTGAACCCTGGACCTTCTGGTCCAGAGGCCAGTACTTTAACCGCTAGGCTACCACAGTTCATGACCGGCTATGGGCCATCACACCACCCAGACTTGTTTGGAGGCAGATTATTGCTTAATTTAGAAATTAATATAAAAATTGTTAACCTTGTTAATGCATTTAAAATATTGTGTTCAAAATAAATCCCCACAAGTTTTGTCACACTGCATCCATCCATGCATCTTAAAGTTCTCACAGATTACTCAGTGTTTTATGTGGTTCACTGTGAACTATAGAAGATTTTGCTATACACTTACCCATGACATTTAACTTTAAAATATTTTGTTTAAAACATTACGTCAAGAAATGTAAGTGGCTATTCAAACAAAGTGCCAATTTGAATTTTATGTTTAGAAACAGATTGTGTTTTACTGAAATGCTACAATAAATGTCTGTTTTTTAAAATATATTGTTACTTTATAACTTTTCCAAATAAAATCAACAGATTAATGACTATATTGACTATATAAACAAATTGTTAGAAGCAACCGGAATACTGTCTATGAAGGGACACTGAAGATTAAATGCACAATGTCTGCTCTTTGTTTAGGTAAGCTGCACCTGTAATGGGTGAACCTTGTATTTCTCGTTGGTGTACACTGCTCACAAAATTAAAAGATTTTTAATTAGAGAGATTAATTTTGAAGTATCGCCTAATTTTTGTGACCAGTATAATATGATAAATTATCTGGTTGGAGGGTAGAGTTTATGCATTAATGCTCAATTTCTTTAAGTATACTAATAAAAACGACACACCCTGATAGAAATGTCGTATTTCTGGAAAACTCTGCATGCAGTTCTGTATTAGGCAGATATGTAAATGATTACAGGTTTGATCTTGTGTGTGGAAACAAGGTCTTGACACAAGACGGCCTAAAATTGCTTGCCCCACTGCCCTATAAAAAGACTCTTGTTAGACATGCCTCTACCACACGCTCAAATACACTGTGCCCGGTTGACAGACTTCAAGAGGGGGCCCATCATTGGACTGCGAGAAGCAGGATGGTTGTTTTGATTAATTACCTGCCACCTGGGCCATTCTGACCTAGCTGGTAGGAGGTGTTGCTTCAGGATACCATACAGAACCTATTTGTCCTTTTGTGCTAATATTGTAATCACTTGCCTACATCACCATTACATTCACACAAATAATGTTTCAGTCGATTTCCACATTCTTTATTGTCCCACATTTCTTGCTGCTACACTAATATAAAAATATATCAGCAGTTAATCGTCCTCATCATTTTCTTTTCATAATGTCATAATGCAATTCAATGAACAGAATTCCATTGCAGGATAATGAACACATTTCACATACACCAATTGACCAAACACATGTATTTGAAATATCTGAATAACTCACATAGATCAAGCAGGACAAAGTCTGGACCTGAAAAAATCAACCAGAGACAGCCATGGCAAGTAAAAACTGGCTTTGAAACCTTAATAGGAACCAAACTAAAATAGGGAACACCGTGCCCTGGGAGGGATCAGACAATTACTCTGCTGTACTTGTGGTGAAGTTCCATAAGTCAGTGGCTTTTGCAAAAATGCTGAGTCGTAGTTTGTTCCATTTAGCGTGTTGTTTGGTTTGTACCAAATTTATTACAAAATTTTAAAACACTGCTGGCAATGTGTACAAAGCGGATTTCAAAAAAGTTGGGGCACTAAACAAATTGTGAATAAAAACAGAATGCAATGATGTGGAGATGGCAAATGTCAATATTTTATTCGTAATAGAA
>JAUZSU010036369.1:0-10247 GCA_034780255.1 Parotocinclus maculicauda
ATGTACACACAACAGTATATATTTGATCACTTATTTTTTGACATTTTAAGGGAAGCTGAGCTTCCCTTGCAGTCTTAGAGCAATCACCACTGGCTGCTATGTACTCAAAAGTGCAATTCATCCTTATCCGTGTCTAATCAGGAGCTACAGCAAATAATTTTGCAAATATTTACCAGTTTGGACAGTGAAAGTACTTTAATGTTTATTAAAAACTTAAAGAGCTGTTTTTGTGGTAGCAACAAACAATAAATTTGGAAAAAAAAAATCAACTTGGACCAGCAATCTTACAACTAATACAATCTTACAATCCAAGCAATTGTGGGTTAGGGGCCCTGCTCAGTTACACAACAGTGTCAGGAAGGCTAAGGTGAGATTTAAACCTTCTGGTCTTTAGTTCAGTATCTTAACTACCAGGCTCCACAGTTCCCATTCCATGATAATTAAAGTGTCCAAAATCCATAAAATGCTGATCTTTGGTGTTTCCCCAACACCCACCTTTTTAAACAGGGATTATTATATATAGACTGGTTAGGATTTAGAATTGAAGTCAGATTACATTTTATGAGTAATTAATACAAAAAGGAATTCAAAAAGGGCCATGATCTTTTTGGTGCAACTGTACCAAGCATACAAAAACAAATTGAAAGATTTAAACAAAAAGACTTTGTATTAGTACAAGGAGAACCGTTTGATGATATGAAAAATTGATGTATGAAATTCAAATAAACCCGTGCTTTCTTGTGAACTTGAGAATATTAGTAGTTATGGAAAAATCTTCTGATATGAAATTCAGGATTGAACAGCAGTGCTGTAAAATACAGAGCTTACAAGAATTACAAGCTAGCTAAATAAAACTTGCTAGCACAGTTACCATAGCAATGCAAGTATGAACAATGATCAAACGAAGTCAGGTTAGTGGAGGAAATGATTCCAAAAAGCGAAGTAACAAGCTTTGCATGTCAGATTGTCTAAACTAACCCTAAGAATGACACATAATGTAAGAACACAAACATGGCTGTTAATTAAAAATAGCTATGAAAATATTACTTGTGAGACTGATCTGCAAGTCTGCTTAAGTTCTGTCTGCCATGTTTCTTTCATCAGATGACCTACAAGATCACATTCATTTATGTCGAAGTTAGACAGGCTTCTAGCTTCTATGTTTTGTTTAGTCTGCATTAAACCTTCTCCCTGGAAGTGGTTTCAGCAACATCTGGATGGTCTGCAAATAGGGATTATGGTTAAATTAATCTGTATGATTTTGACAGCTATCTGTGATGTGGAAAGCAGAATATGCTTTCTTATGCAGGTTTACTGGAAATTATATCTTCAGCCAGCAACCACATCCTTATATGATCTACAGAGTGATTAGCAAAATCCAGCATGACCGCAGTGAGCAGTTGTCCTTGTACTTTCACAAAAGTTAAATTCTTAGCACAATTTGGCATAATTCATTAACCGTCTTATTTGCGTATCCTAATTGGGGTCACAGGAGAGCCGGGTGCCCAGCCAGTGGCACAGGGCGCAAGACAGGAACAACCCTAGACAAAGTGCCAATCCAACGTAGGGCCCTCAGACACACACACTTACACAATAAGGGCACTTTGGAAACACCAGTTAACCTAACAATCGTCTTTGGAATGTGGGAGAAAAGCAGAGCATCCAGAAAAAAAACCATACACAATGCACGGGGAAATCATGTACACATTCGGAGCCCAGGGTCGAGATTAAACCGAGGATCTCAGGGCAGTGAGGTGGCAATACCAACCACTGCACCAGCCTGCTGCCAGATTTGCCATCAGCAATAGATATTTAAAGGCTAACTCCAAAGACTTTCACCTTAATTGTGGAGAGTAATCTGTTAACTGTAAATAAACACCATTAATGCATTCAAATATGTTAAGGGAAGATTTAATGATCAACAATTAACAATTTTCAGTCTTGTTTTTTGAACAAAGCAAAATGTGCAGTTAGTTTATTAATGAAATAAATAATAGAGAAAGAAATTTGTACTATGTGGCCACAAACAGTTGGCACTGCTGATAAGTGAGTAGAGGCAGGTGTTTAAAAACAGAACTCCATCATGTATGTGTGGACATGTTTATAGAACATTGTAGAGACCAAATGTCTCCACAAGTTTTGACAGGTCTGAACGTTTTTTTTTTATGGTGGAGATCTGGCCATTCCCCATGAGCACAATAGTTTTTTACAGAAACTGCAAATTTCTTTTGAAAAACCTACAGAATTAAAACATTTTCTTTAGGTTACAAAGGTAAAGGTTAAGGTTATGTACAAGTATAGCATTAAGCTACACTAAGCATTATGTCTATGCAAAGTTTCCAACCTGCAGAGAGTGTCAAATGAGCGTTAAAGCTGCCAGGGCCATTAATTTAGCGCTACTTTGGCCTTTAACAATTGATGTTCATTTGGTTGATTTGTTTAGAAAAACTTTTTGTACAAGTTATCCAGAGGCCCCAGATAAATAAAAAAACAACTGTATACTGCAAGTATATAGCAGGTGACTTTATTGACAACTATTTCATATTTTACACACTAATACAAGTGCATAACACTGTGTGCACATAGTTTTATCCACATTTTCACAGTGAATCAAGACTTTTACTTTGCACTTTCACTTGTATTTGTAGCACTCTATTGTATGTTGCACTCTATTGCACTTGTAGACCACTGTAAAAGAACTAGACATTTCTAGGACGCATGAAACCAAGGACAAATAACACAATGGCAGTGGCAGGGACATGAAGATGGTGGTGGATGTATATGTTTTGAGGTACTACTGCCTAAAGTAAACTGAGGCCTGAGTGAGCAGTGTAAAGTGATTATGTGATCACAGTCGGGGCAGTGCGGCCAGTCTTTTCCTGTAGCGTCGAAATCTTCAGAGCAATGTCCACCAGAGGAGCCAGCATGACCTAATGAAGACAAAAAACAGACACAATAAGTAATCATTTTGTTACCTATCATTCTGAAACCCAGTGTGCAGAAATACCGAAGTACTGGAACTGTGGTGGCCTAGCGGTTAAGGTAACGGACCAGAAGGTCCAGGCTTCAAATCCCACCTCTGCAGAGCTGTCTCTGTATCAGTTATAAGTCGTCCTGGATAAGGGCGTCTGCTAAACGCTGTGAATCTAAGTACTTTGTATTCGTAACAGTGAGCAGACTGATAGTGCTGCATATTGAAATGTCAACCCTTAGATCAATAATCCAATCTCCACTGCCCTTATATAAATAACAATCCTACAACATGCATGTGTTATTAAACTCAGCCCTGAGTTTACCTGTGGGTCCTGGTAGATCTTCTGAGGGTCCTTTTCATAGCTGTCTATGTAAAGTCTGATGGTTGCGCCAGCGCTGCCTGTCCCACTGAGACGGAAGATGATCCGCGAGCCATCGGTAAAGATGATCCGCAGTCCCTGGAGAGTAGGAAACAGATACTGTAATTAAATGAACAAGTGGAACGTTCAAAGTTTTCAACCTTTAAAATACCAGCAAGGTATTTTTAACATGGTGGCACCCATAGTGCATGTAAAAAGTTGTTATTCAGATGTTTGAGCTACATGATGATTATGGTACAGGAGGATGTTTGGATATTAGAAAGGCTCAAATGTTAAGAGGGACGATTTCTGCTGAAACTCTGCCCTATCAGTACTATTGATTAAATTATTATAAGTCATATCAGGTTTATAAATAAGTGACCCACCATCCAAACAATTTCTGCACAAAAGCCGTGCAAGTGCTAGGCTTATCTTGTGTCTCCATTATTCCTCCAACCTAAATAAGCTGAGACATGATGCATACTTGGAGGTGGGAAGCAAGGAACCCCAGAGATTTTAAAAACATCTGATTGCCATGAACTCAATATTAAGTACTTAATGATTTTAGCAAAACTTTAAATAGTTATCTTACATTATCTGAACACATGGTTATTGTTTTCAAACATCAATGCTTGCCAAGGGACTGAGCCATTGCACCTGAAAATGTAGGTCTGGATTTGATCAGCTCTCAGAGCCAGATGGAAGTATGCACTAATGGGCTGAACTTTAATGGGTAGTACTTTAAGTTTCCCAATGGATGGGAATGGGAGTGGAAGGTTTCACTCACACAACTGATCAATGTCAAGCAAAAGCAAAGCTACATTTTGTTAATAAGCTATTAAATAAAGGTTCAGGTCCAGGTAGCACCTTCCAACAGGATCAGGTGTCACACAGACACGACGGCCATATCTGAGGGAGGTTACGCCAGATTGTGCAAACATTCCCTGGCATTGCAGCAGCAACCTCGGCAGTAAACTCAGCCCTGACCAGGATAAACAGGGAAAAAAAGTAAAAAAAATAAAAAAATAAAATAAAATAGATCATGCAAAATTGCAGATCAACTGGGCATTTGGGAAAGTATAGCATTTGGGAAAAGTATGCAGGGTACAGTCAAATTCCATTATATCAATGGTTCAAATAACCAATGAGCAAAGCCTTGTGTCCATTATCTCTCATGACAAAGTCTCAAAAACCATTCTCCTACACATTTCAATTTCTAAACACATTATTTAATTTATTCACTTATTCCTATGCCATCAAGGAAGCTCAGGACTTTGGGCAGCTTTGTTATTCAACCCACAATTTATGTCCTTTTAGTATGCTTCTAACCTCTTTGTATTTTCTACATTTTGAAATTAAATGCTTTATATTTTTCTCAGTACAGCAACGGTCTCAGATTGGTTCGGGTTCGCTCTTCAAGAGGCGTTTGTGGGTCAGTTTAGAATGACCCATGTGACATTTTGTCCAATTTGTATAATCAGTTCTGTTACGAATATTTATTGTTACATTAGTGTTTATGATGGGGTTCTTCTGTCATTTTTATGGCTTTCCCATTTTTATGGCTTGCGCTGCCACAGGTTTTTAATATAAGATTGTACAGCTGGCAGCTTAATGTTCTTTGGCAGTATAATCATGGTGTTACGTGCCACACTATCGACACAAATCTTTTCACACCAAATAAAGATGAGATTTTATTCATCTGTTTTAAACCTGCCTATTAAAAATTGTTTTAATTCATTTTCTTCTGGTAAAGGTCAGATAATGGCCTGGATCCTGTCCTGGATCTCATTGTTTGCAGCTGGAAGGGTGCCCTAGGTGGGGTGCCAGTCCATTGAATGTCTGATTCTATCTCTCCGACATGGCTAATTGTGCCAGAATGATGACTGACCAGGCACAGTTGGGACTCAAACCCAGGTCTCCATGGTGATGGGCTAGTGAATTGCTGCTGTGCCACCCAAGGACTCAATGTAAGTGTACAATGTGAAAAGTGACTCATTTTACAAACCACCAAACACACATACCATTCAACCCATGTTAATTAAACAAAAGTAAGAAGCCTCTCATTACCATTTGTTTCAAGCAGATTAGTGGTTCGGATAGTAAGTTGGGAGATTAAAATGCCAGGAATTTGAATAATGAGAGTTCAACATCCCACCTAAAGCGTAATCTGTGGACATTGCCATTCTTGTCCACAGTGAAACAATCTAGGTAAAAATAATTTTATTTACACAGAACCTTTCATACAGCAGTAACAATGCACAAACCCAGTAAATGGAATCAGATTGATTCACTAAACTTAATGAATGAGTGAATGAATACACTTTTAAACAGCAAGTCACTGATGCATGTATACGTTGTGGGGACAGGTACTACCTGGATCCCTGCTTAACCCATTAACTGCCAAATTTTGTTCTGAACATTGTTTTTACTTTATTTCTGTTCCATCCCATCCCATCAGTAGGCGAGTTAAAGCATCCAAAGTTTTAAATGGGTTAAACTAAAACAGTTTGGTCTTTGAACTACCAAAAACTATAGGATCATCAGTAGCAGTAGTGTGGCAGGTTCCAAAGCCTAGTGTAAAAAAAAAAAACTGGGGGTTAAGCAGTCTGTGAACTTAAACCCAGATTTTCTATTTACCACTGAAGCATCACTGCCACAATATCTGCGTAAACTCTCTGAGTTTAGTATTTTTAACTTACCTGTCCTTTTGAGACACCGCCATCCACTGGGTCTGTGTACTCAAAGTTATCAGCTTTCTCCACCTGATATTGCTTATCCCCAGAGGAGAACTTCTGACCGATGAAGGCTTTATCAAACATAGTGTGCTGCAGGTGTTCAATCATTTTATTAGCTGCATCAGAGTCAACCTCCTCATAGTCATACCTAAAAAAGACATTGTCAAAATCATTATTACCATCAGATAACTTTATAAAAACCTTGATCATTATGAGGCAAATTGCCTTCTGTAATAATCCATATAGGGTCCTTGGGGTGTGAAGCATACTGATACGGGGTGTCTAAAAGTCCCACTTTAAAATTATTTATACATACACCGACGTTTGTCACATCACAGACGGGGTTCACATTGAGTCAAGTGATAAACTCACATGTACATTTACTGCATTTAGGGGATTCCCTTATCCAGAGCTTAGTAGAGGTGGGATTTGAACCCTGGACCATCATGTCCACAGTGCAATACCTTAACCGCTAGGCTACCGCAGTCCCATGGATATTGAGTACTACCTGGGCTTTCTGGACAGATCATGACTGCCATGGTTATCATTCCCTAGGTCTACAATCACATCCCCTGATTAGGTATGAAATGTAATGAGGTCACATTCAAGGTTGCTTAACTTAAACTGTGCACTTCCCAAAATACTTTTAGTAATGCTTAGCGACCTTTCATGAAGCGTACGACTTGGAATCAATGTCAGGTTGATTCTCTCTTACATACTGGCCATGTAAATTTTCTCACTTGCTCACTCACAATGTTTAATGCATGGGGGACCTGAGAATAACCAGTGGAACAGTTTGCAAGGTGGGTACCAGCCCATCACAGGGCTCACTCACTCACACAACTAACCTAAGGAATATCTTTGGATTGTGGGAGGAAACCAGAGTACTCAGAGGAAACCCACGTAGACACAGGAAAAACACACTAAACAGGCAGCATTCAGGCCAGGACTGAAATCCAGGTCTCTGGAACTGTAAAGTGAGCAATGGCCAATGCACCACTGTGGTGCCCACCACATAAATATGGTAATAGAAAATATACTGATCTACTAAAGTGCTATAAATTAAGTTTCTCTAAGTTCATCAAACATTCAATAATGCCAAAGTATACAACCTAACAATCCTCCACTACCTAATGCCAAATATCCACACAGTTAAATGCTGGCAAATAAATCACTATGACCTCAGTGACTGAGCCCCTGTATGGGTGGCTATTGAATTTAAATCCATTAGATCATTAGGCCATTCTCTTATAAACACTTTACTGGCAGTCGTGTTCAAAATGATTCACTGGGCATCTGGTGTTGGTTTCAGCAAGACCTTGGCTTTCTGTGTATGAATATGTAAACTGTGATCCAATATTCCCTCCATCATTATTTATCATTACTTTTTGTTGTTGACATAGAGCATAAATGAGGGCTGTTAATATTTATTACTCATTTGCTTCTCTACCTTCCTTAACCTTTATTAAAATTCCCCAGTTTAAAACGTAAAATTTTCCAAGCCGTTTTAAAATACCCTACTGATCTCATTTAGATTTCCTTTTTGAAGATGGCCAATGATCCACTTCCCATTACCAATGTGAAATGAAATAGGACAAACTATTTCTTTGTACCCCATACTCTTTGACCTGCTATAGGAATAATGTGTATACAGTGTGGACTCGCAAAAAAAAAAATGGTACGTCCTCTATGCATGTGCAGTTTATATGTGAAATGGAATAATAATGAGAAATGTGAAAATAACCACATAACACTCATTCGCCGTTCTATTCAGTGGCTTCCCATTTCTTCTAGGAGAAATATATATACACATTTGGGCATTTTGTTACCAAGATGCGTTACCAAGTACTAACATCATCACAATCCCTGTGCTTTACAAACTCAAACTACCTCCTCCCAGCAGAACTAAGCTCAGTCTATAGAATTCCCTCTCTGACCATCTTAGAGCTGACAGACAATTGAAAATTATAATAAAGGATTCAAATCTTTACTTCTTACCAGGTTAGCAGTTAGTGGGACACATGGGTGGAGCTACATTACATAACCAAAAATATGTGGACAAAGAAAACTTGCATCCAATTACGTGGGTATTAGTGTTCAGTTTGTTCCCCTTTTGTTGCTAGTGATTACTTTTTTATGAAAGATTTAATATTTTGTAACATGATCCAGATTTCATATTTAGCATTCAAATTCAACTCAAATAAGTCTGATGGAGTTCACATTAGGTCTCCAATCAACCTAGGTTCTTCAACCTAATTGGCTACAACCTGGCCAGGCAATGCACAGACACTAATGCCGTGTATGGTGGAGGAGGGGCCAGGTGAATCGTCTTCCTGTCTTTCGCTGGAGGTGCCAGAAGATATATCAGATGGACCTGGCCAATGCGGTTTGTCTATGCGGTTTCCATACCTGTATGCTTAATTGAGTGTGAGATAAGATTTCACTAACTGGAAGATGTAACTACATATTTTTACAATTCAAGTTGTGGCTGCGTTTAAACTATGCTGAATGTTTTGCTCCTGGTTGACGTGGCAGAGCTTCCATGGTCTGTACACCGATTCCACCACCAGAGGGCAGCAAGCAACAGAACCAAATTTCCAAAGTCATATCCTTGCATGAAATTTATCTCAGGTTGCATCTGCAAGAATAACAACATGCATGCATTATTTGACTTGAATAGTTTACCTGGTAAAGAAGTTCCTCCCAAACTTCTGCCAGTGCTCTTTCAGAATGTCCTCAACACTCTGTTTACGGCTGGCTAGAATCGAGAGCCAAGCAAGAACAGCCCACAGACCATCTTTCTCCCGGATGTGATCAGAGCCTAGCAGACAAACAGTGACCACAACATTTACAAACAGTAAATGTGTAATTCCAATTTATAACTGGTCATTTTATGTGCACATTTACCGTTTTAACAACATGTATTTATACTTGTAATCCTATGTGCATTCAGTTTATCAGGCAGAAATCATTAGACTTGTGAAATTATAGTCCTTCAGCAAACCCGCTTACTGAGAGCTACTTACAACTGATGAGAGCTTGGCAAGGGTTTAATTTGAATCCATATAACCCATAGTCCAGTACCTTAATCGCCATGCCATCACAGTCCCTGCTGCATCATATATACAGTGGGGGTCAAAAGTCTGAGATTTGAATGCCCCAGATTTTTTATTAATTACTGGATAACCACAGTTTTAGTATTTTTCACTCATGCCATTAGTACATCTTAGCTGACTGACTACCTTTAGAACATGTACCCCCTCAGGAGCAGCCCCTCATGCCTGTATGTGATGCCACACTCTGCTGGAAGGTATCGCCGGGACTTAATTGTGGGTCACTGCAGTGGTGGGTTAGTGTTAGCCTATTAGCCACCAGGATGCCACTCCATATCGTATCAAGTTGAATAGATGTGTGTTTAGCAGTCACCTGTGCCAAAGCTCTCTTCACCACATAGAGACAGTTTGCCAGCATCCATCAGGTTTCCAAAGAACTTCCAGCCGGTGGGCGTTTCATACAGTTGCATTTTCAATGCTTTGGCCACACTGTCAGATACAAATATGCATGAGCATGCTAAAAGTAAGCAAAAGTCTTCTGTTACAGAACAAAGTTCATAAACAAAATCGGTCAAACAGTAACAAAATTACTACGTCATGGCACAGTGATGCAACCTGATCTTACTTGTCTATGGCACCACTGGTGGGCATGCTGCGTGCCAGTCCTTTAACGCCAGTTTTCTGGAAGTATGGGATGCAGGTGATGTTAGCACCAATCACTGCTACGGAGTCGGAAGGGTTAACGAAAAACCCGTGCTTTCCCAAAATCATGTTACGATCCTAAAGCAAAGGACAGAGGAAGAATGAGGGTCTAATTATAATATTAATACTAGTGTAATACTAATGCATGTGTCCTGAACATCTAACAGTATTGTATACAGTCGATTCCGGTTAATGGGACCACATCGGGACGCGATCGTTTTGGTCCTGATAACCGGCTGGTCCGATTAAACAAACATGCCCTATGTTACAAGACGGAACGTGCTATGTAACATTATTAAATGTTTATTAAACCTTTATTGTGTGATATACACGTATAGCGAACGTACAAGGTACTCAGCATGCAAAGCATAATACTGTAAAAAACAAGTTCTTACTAAATTCCAGTCAACGTTTGAAGAACTTAT
>JAUZSU010036380.1:0-10246 GCA_034780255.1 Parotocinclus maculicauda
TGCCAGTCGTGCCTCTGCTACACTCGTGAAGTTCGTTATGCAGGATTATTATAATTTTGTAGACTATTTATTAATTTGCGGGAGCGGGACCAATGTATAAGTGTTCCCGCTCCCGCATCGCCTGTATTGATTAAACTCCCGCTCCCACCAATAACTATTCAATTCTGTCCCGCGCCGCAAAATATTCTGACGGGTCCCGCGCGAGTGCAGACCTCTACAGTCTTAGATAATCGAGCACAGACTGTTCGCTCGTATACACCACTCTTAATGGTAAACTTATTCAAAAATCTCTCTTCAAGTCGTTCTTATTTTTTTTTTCCAGCGTTTATGAAGCGCTACAGGTGACGTAAGCGGATATGTAAAGACGAGTAATACATAAATCGTGTGCCACAACGAATCGATAATTGAATTCGTTGCCAACACTTTTATTAATCGATTTTTATCTATTTTATCGATTCGTTGTTGCAGCCCTACATCCGCCCAAACAATGCGATAGGAAGCAAATTCCAATGGTCCAGATCATCCTTTACCTTTTTGAGTAAAAGGGTAAAATTTAAGTCCGATAAGTCTAAAAGTCTGGGAGACGCATTCACACCCAAATATTTGAATCCATTTTGTGCCTACGTGAATGGACAGATATTCCGAAGTCCGACTGAGTTTTCCGCGTTCAGTAAACAAGCGTTTGATTTTGCTAGGTTAGCCTTGTAACCCGATACCCTACCGAATTTTGCACCAAGTTCAATCACAGCTGGGATTGACGTTTCCAGATCGCTCAGAAATAAAATTGTCATCAGCATACAGTGAGATTTTGTTATCCGTTCCACAAATGTTGACTCCCTGAATTTTTCTGCATTCTTGTATAACAGATGCTAAAGGCTCAATTGCCAAGTTAAACAGGTAAGAAGAGAGGGGGCATCGCTGTCGACAGCCTCTGGACAAACTGAACACATCAGTAAGGGAGCTGTTAATGTTTTTTGGGATTTTGAGTTGTAGTACATGGATTTAATCCACCCGATAAACCTGTCACCAAATCTTTTTTTTATTATTTTTTTAATACAGCAAACAAGTATGACCACTCGACTCTGTCAAACGCTTTTTCCGCGTCAAGTGATAATAACAACACTGATTGTTTATGAAGGGTCGAGGAGTCAATGATGTTCAATAACCTCCTAACATTATCAGCGGCGTACCGAGCATTCATAAAGCCAGTTTGGTCAGGATTAATGAGCTGGGGTAATAGTGTATCTAGCCTACAGGCAATTAATTTGGAAATAATTTGAAATCAACTGGTAGCAAAGAGATTGGATGGTACGAGGGCAATCTGTTTCGTCTTTATTCTCCTTATGCAGTAACATTATCACTGCGGTCCTCATTGAGTCCAAGAGGGTTCTCTTTGTGAAGAAGTCCTCAATTTGGGACCAGAAGAGTTTAAAAAACTCTGCTGGGAACCCGTCCAGACCCGGCGCCCTCCCAGATGGCAGAGACCGAATCTCCCTCCGTACTTCCTCTGATGTAAATGGGGAAGATAGCCATTCTTTATTTTCATTAGGGTTTGAGGGTAAATGTATATTTTCCAAGAATAAATATATTTACTTCAGATGGATGTTCTGATGCATATAATTGAGTATAGAAATCAAGAAACGAAGAATTTATTGTCTGTCTGTAATATTTCACCTGACCTGATTTATCACGTATTCATTTTATAGTATGTTCGGCTTGTTCCTTTTTAAGCTGATATGCCAGGAGTTTAGAAAATTTGTTGCCATATTCATAATATTGTTGTTTGGTAAAAAACATGAGTTTTTTTTATATATTCAGTCTGAGCAATGTTAAGTTCACTTCTAATGGTGTTTTTTTAAGGTTCTGGTCAGTGGGAAATTGTTTATGTACTCGTTCCAGAGTAGTGTGTTCTTTTTCAAGTTGTTGGGTTTGCTTAGTGTGATCTTTTTTCTTTGCTGAGGTGTATGATATCAGTTGACCTCTAAGCACTGCTTTTGCTGCTTCCCAGATCACTGCCGGAGTGACTGGGAATGACGTTCTCCAGTTTGTATTGTTCTAGCCAGCCTTTAATGTTCTGACAAGCTTCAGTGTTGGAAATGACTGAGGAATTAAATCTCCATTATTTTACATGCTGCCTCTGTTGGAGGAGTGAAAATTTAAGATATACCTGAGCATGATCTGATAACGGAATGGGTCTTATGCTGCATGAGACAATGGATTTAAGATGAGTCTGAGGAAGGAGAAAAAGGTCTAACCTTGAATAAGTTTTATGCCTGGCTGAGTAGAAGGTGTAATCTTTCTCTGTAGGATTAAACTCTCTCCAGACATCCACTAAGCCTACGTCTTTGGAAGAGATTTTTAGTGATTTTTAATGATTTAGATGCATTCGGATTTGAAATCGGCATTAAGGACTTACTATCCTTACTATCCTATGTCTAAATTACTATCCTTGCAGCAATTGAAGTCCCCAGCAATCAACCCCAGATCAGTAGTGTATTGGCAGAATAACGTGACCATGTCAGTCATGAATTTATGGCGGTCTTCATTTGGAGCATATATATTGAGGAAAGTAGTCTCCTGGCCATACAAGGGTCCCTGTATCAGAACATACCTGCCATCATACTCATAACACTTCTTTGAGTATAAATGGAAGGTTTTTATGAATTATAATGGCCGTTCCTTGCGTGTTACTTGTAAAGTTTAAGAAATAAACCTTTATAGACCAAGTTTTTTATGCTCTGCGCTATACGCACGCTCACCTTGCGCGCTTTGGAGAAGACATCACATTCCTTAGGCAGTGGAGGATTTGACATGGTCAGTTTCTCGTGTTAAGAGAGGTTTATCACTGTTTTGGGTAGTTTTGAGTGCGAAACTGTGAGGAGCCCTTGATCTAAGCAGCAATCCGCGTCCGGATCACGTGAGCACCCAGGACTTTTAAAGAATTTATTTGTAAATTATAATGGACAATAAGTATTCGGTCAATAAAAAGTTCACCTCTAGTGTGTGTATATATATATGTATACATATAAGTTTGGAGTATTGAGTACAGAATGATGGTGCAAAACTTTATATATTTACATGTGTATGTACAAACAAACAAACAAAAAAAACCCAGATATGAACTCAGCATGCAGCTACATTGCAGGCACATAAAAAAGGTGATGAGAGGCTACCTTTGGGTAGTGTGAGAGGTTGTTGACTGCCTGGCATGCCTCTGTGACACATTTGGACAACCGGACCTGTAGATCCTCCACACTCATAGTTTGCTGAAGTTCCCATGAATTCTTGATTGGCAATTAATCTGGGGACAGGTCAAGCCAAGGAAGTGCTGCAGTCATTCAGAGATATTCCTGGGGATAACACTAGCGCTGCCTGGGGGAGTATTATCTTTTCTCTTTTTTTTTCACAGTAAGCTCAGTAATATTTATGATTCTTTTAGGAATTATATTCAACATCCATTCTTTCATCAATACTCCTCAGATGTTTATTCTGTGCTTTCCTGTTTCATCTCCTGTAAATATTTATTATATTGAGGAATTATTATCTAAATATTAATTCACGTCCATGAAACTCCTGCTCCTACGGTGCTTCTTAAGCTCTGTGGTAGATGTGCACTCCTCTAGATGTGCGTTATAGTAAATCTATTACTTTCATCTGGTAGTGTTCCTATGGTGCTGACAACTGCTGCTGTCACTCCTGTCTTTAAATCATACCTGCATCAGTTTGTTACTATTGGCATGCACCAGTCTGAGTCTGCACCGGTGTGTTATGGTGTTACTGAGGCATCGGTTTTTGGACCGTTACTTTTAACGTAATAGTGTATATAAAAACATTATTATCATACAGAATTAACAACTAAATAAGTTCACTGCAAAGCATAGCTATTGTTTCATAGAAGCACTATGGTCATGCAGGAACATCAACAATGAAAGCATCCCGTGATGTCTGTTACTTCATGTGGGCATGTTTTTGCCACTTTGTGTTTTACATTTACATTTTACATTTATGTCACTTAGCAGACGCCCTTATCCAGAGCGACTTACAATTAATACAGCCTTACAATCCAAGCAATTGTGGGTTAAGGGCCTTGCTCAGGGACCCAACTGTGTCAGAGGTGGGATTTGAACCCAGGACCTTCTGGTCCATAGTCCAGTACCTTAACCACTAGGCCACCACAGTGTTTTAAGCAGCTAATGTTGTTATGATTGTGATGCCTGTTAGATTACCTTCAGAAAACAAGTTCTCATGACTTGTACCTGCTAAGAGAACGCTATTTCAGATGTATTAGCGAACACAATAAGTGCAGTAGTTTAGCATTGATTGATTCAACTTGCCTCATCTTCCCTATTTTTTGATTGTATTGATTCCAGCGTTCACTCTAAATAGCCTCCACTTAACCTCACTTAAAATCACGGTGTCAACGATCCTGTTATTAACATTCGCTGATTAAAACAAAGTGGCAAAAACTTGTTACTTGATGTATATGATAATTTTTTTAGATGATGCTGTTCATGTTAATAGTATCAATCAATATTTTAGAATCCATGTCTTGTCTGTTATAGAGCAGCAGCAGCAGTTAAGTTGGGTTAAGAATTTGTCTTTACAGATCCATGAATGAAACTCATGAATGAGTTTACCAGAAAACAATGCCTTGGAAAAAAAGGGAAACGGAGGTTATCAAACCAGCGCAACTCTCTTTTTACATTTCTGGCTGATCCATAAAACTTTAAAATATAAATAGCGTTTTCCATGACTGCTTTAATCTTATATGGCTAATCGCAACATATTTTTGTGTTAGCTTGATAAACTATTTGTGATTTATTGCTCTCAGAAAATGCAGAATTTTTTTTTTTTAATCTGCCACATTTATTGTTTTACAACTCCTTTAATCACCTGCCAATCATCCTAAAAGAATATGACATTGTCTCATTCCAATAATGCGAACGCCAAACTGATTCAGCTTTGTAATGTGGGCAGTACTTTTGCTGTTATAGGGTGGCATTCAGTGTATTATAGTCTGTATATATTTACCTGCATTGTAAGGAGTTCAACAGGGAGATGGGTAACGGGACAAAGATGTTCCTGACCCAACTAGTTCCTGGTTGGATACTCCTACAGCTTGAGACCCTGTAATTGACCTGATGACACCCCTGTGGTTTAGCTCTTTGTTTATTTTGGCTATTTTGTGTAGAAAGTGGTCAATGAGGGATGTCTGACTTTCTGATTGTTGTAGTTTTTGTAATAAAATGTTGGTACTGTTGTTTATATAATGCAAGATAATTGTATCTTCCTTATAACCCCAGATCAGAAACAGTTGCACCAGTATGGAAAATGCATATTAAATACATACACTTATATTTATTATGAATTTTATTTTATTCCAGTAACCTGAGGATTTTCATGTTTTGTCTTGTTAGCTTATTTTATTTGATAATGAAATATATTTTGATGTACATCTGTATACATCAGAAGGCATCTCAGTTTGATGTAATTGCAATTAGATAATTTTATTTCATTTATTTTTATTTTTTCGAGATTTCATGACGGTTTTGGTCTCATTATGGACTGTGGGGAGCCTGTATAAATAATGTCAGCCTTACACCAAATTACATCGTAATAAAATCACGTTGGAGAGGAGTTGTGCTCGTGTCATCTCAATTGTAACTATCAAGATTGTCTGGATAGCTGTCTGAAGTCAGTCTTTTTCTTGTCTTGATGGTCCGATTAAAATCTCTTTTCTGCACTTGCAGAGGGAAGTGTTCAGACCCACTATGTTCAGTTTCCAATCAGGTGCTGAGGAATGATTGTTTAATGCTGAACTAAAGTCTATGAACAGCATTCAGGGTTAACTCTGTGTAGACTTTTTCTCACGTTCATTGCTGTAAGGCACGACACGTAGTCGTTTGGATCAGGGGTGATCTTCTTCACTGCCACGCCGTTGTGTCTCAAACTAAGCGTCGAAGTCGTTCAGCGTATCAGGAAGTGAGGCATCACTATCACAGGCAAGTGATGTTGTCCTGTAGATTGGCCCAAGTTCGTAGGGCCTCCTTGTCTTCTGCTTTAAAGGCACAGTCTCGAACCTTCAGCAGAGTGTGCATCTATGTAGTTTTCCGACAGCTTCTGGGGGCTCGGTGGGTAGCACTGTTGCCTCACGGCAAGAAGATCCCGCGTTCAATCTTAGGGTGAAGCAGCCTGGGTCCTTTCAATGTGGAGTGTGCATGTCCTTCCTGTGTCTGCGTGGGTTTACTCTGGATTCTGTGGTTTCTTCCCACAGTCCATAGACATGCTAGGCATGCTAGGCCCATGGACATAACTACCAGTGTCCATGTATACAACCGTCACATGCTACTACACCACTGGAATCAACCACATAGCACAACAAACGATGAGTTATGGGAGACACTACATGGTTTCGGCCTGGTACGGCTACCAAGCCCCCAGACTGCAACCTCCCCATCCATCCTACTCTGAAATGTTTGCTCCCTGGAAAATAAACTGCATCCGACTTTAGAGAACTACATGACGAGAACCTAGGGACTGCTGCGTCTTTGTCTACACGGAGACGTAGCTGAGCGACATAATTCCCAATGCCGCCATTCATCTAGACTTAGTCGACAGAAACTCAGCTCTGTGCGATAAGACTCATGGCGATGGACTGTGTGATTACATCAACACAGAATGGTGCAAGAACTCTTAGTCTCTAGTTACTGTTCATCTCTAGTGCAGTTTATGATTGTCAGATGCAGACCTTTTTATTTACCAAGGGAATTCACCACAGCACTGATTATCACTGTTTACGTACCCATTGCTGTTCATCTTGTTGACTCACGACTGTGCAGCAATGCACAGCTCTAACCATATCATCAAGTTTGCAGATGACAACTGTGGTGGGTCTTAATTAGCAAGAACGATGAGTCAGCATACAGAGGAAGTTCAACGGTTAACAGACTGGTGTAGAACCAACAACCTGTCATATACGTATACAAGACCAAGGAGATGGTTGTTGACTTCAGAAGGACAAAGCGAGATCACTGAAGATGGTCAAGAACACCAAGTTCCTTGGAGATCACCTGGCAAAGGATCTCACCTGGTCCCTCAACACCAGCACCATAATCAAGAAAGCCCAGCAGCATCTCTACTTCCTACGAAACCTGAGGAAAGCACATCTCCCACCTTCCATCATCAACGCTTTCTATAGAGGAACCATTTTTTGGGAACTGCACCGTCTCGGATCGCAAGTCCCTGCAAGCGCGTAGTGAGAACAGCTGAGAAGATCATTGGTGTCTCTCTCCCCTTTATCACAGACTTTTACATTACACACTGCATCTGCAAAGCTACCAGCATTGTATATGTCCACACACACTTCTCACACACACTCATCACCCTTTCTACCATCTGGGAAAAGGTACTTAAGCATCTGGGCCCTCACAACCAGACTTTGCAACAGTTTATTCCCTCTATCAGACTCATGAACAATCAGTCTTGTATGAACAAAAGCACACATAAATGACTGGACTAACACACACGCGCACACAAAATCTCCATCTTTCAGTTACACAAATTACTTGAATACAATGTTTACAATTACACCAAATATGGACAAAAAAAACTGCTGTTTGAGAGCAGGTTGGTTAAGTTGGATTTTTTTGTTAGCTCAGCACGTGCTCCAGCCCACGTATCACGCTTTCGTTGGCTCCCACAACACTTCTGGCACCCCCTCTTTTGTCTGTCAGGTGAGGCCATGGTCTGGGAGCCTGGGTGCCGTAGCAGACCACAGCCGCGTAGCGTCTCTTGTGGCTCATCATTTATGGTAGCCATTTGGCTTGCTCATTAGGGACAATAGAATCAAATTTGTGACAAAGTTTATGTATCAGTGTAAAGCTGTTTTTTCAAAATGTCTATTTTAAAAAGCCCTGCGATTAATACAAGTCATAAGTGCAGAATAGGAGTGCTTCTTAATGAAGAAACAACTCACTGGTCTGTGAGAGCCATAATGCTTGCTGATTGGTAATTGATCAAATACTTATTTCTTATAACAAAATGCAAATTAATTACTTTAAAATCATACAATGTGATTTTCTCTCGCACAGTGGAAGTGTAACTACGATTAAAAAATTACAGACCTCTCCATTCTTTGTAGGTGGGAAAACAAAATTGGCAGTGTAAAAATACTTATTAAACACTTTATGTACAACTCAATTCCAATAAAGTTGGGGCATATGTAAAACATAAAGGTGCAGGTTTTGGAGCAACCTATGCTGACATCCAAGCAGCGTTTTTTTTTTTTCAGGGATGTCCCTGTTTATCTCAGCAAGACAATGCCAAGTCACATTCTGCACGTGTTACAACAGAGTTGTTTCATAGTAAAAGAGTGTGGGTACTAGACTGGCCTGCCTGCAGTCCAGACCTGTCTCCCATAAAAAATGTGTATTAAGTGCAAAATACGACAATGGAGACCCCGGACTTTTGGGCAACTGAAGTTGTACGCCAAGCAAGAATGTGAAATAATTCTACCTCCAAAGCTTCAACAATTAGTGTCCTCAGTTCCCAATTGTTTATTGAGTGTTGTTATAAGGGAATGTGATGTAACACAATGGTAAACAAGTCCCAACTTCTTTGGAATGTGCTGCAGACATCAAATTCCAAATAAGTGAATTTTTCAAAAAACAATCAACTTTATCCGTTTAAAAATTAAATATATTGTCTTTGTAGTGTATTCAATTGAATATGCGTTGAAAAGGATTTTCAAATCATTGTATTCTATTTTTTTTGTTTTACTCTGTCATTGGAATTGGGTTATACATAAAGTATTATATAAAACTTTATATACGCAATATACAAATGTATAATAAAGTTATTGCACATGACACATTTCACAGTGGATGGCTGATTCCAGCAGAACAGTATGAACTGATGCACAAGTTTAATAAGTTTGAATGGATTGTGTGTTTGTATGACAGTAGTTTTTTTTACAAGGTTTGCTGCCTCAGTTTTTTAGAACCTTTTGTCAGATGTTGTTTATGGTCTTTTAACAAATGCATTTTTCTTTTCTTTACAAATGCATGCAGTTTAGGCAAGGATTTGATATTTACAGTGTTGACCCTTCTATAAGACTTCTGCAATTTGCCTCAGCATGCTACATATCAGCTTCTGGGCAAAATCTGGATTGATGGAAACACATTCTTGCCTAATCAATGCTTGAAATTGATCACAGTTTTTGGGTTTATGTTTGGTTCTCAATTAGATTGGGAACTGGGGAGTGCCGTGAACCCAACTTTTTTATGCATTCTTCACCAATCCACTTGATTATCATTTTTGCCTTGTTTTATGGCGCTCCATCAAGCTGGAAAATCCATTGTTCATTTTCAAATTGATTTTGGATTGTAGTGAGTAGTTGCTCTTGGAGGATGTTTTGATACCTTTCCTTATTCATGGCAGTGTTCTTAGGCAAAGAAATTGAGTGAACCCACTCCCCTGGCTTAGAAGCCACCCCAAAGATGAATGGTCTCAGTGTTGCCATGAGACAGAGCTCATGGTAGCGCTCACCTTTTCATTTTTTGAGATGTCCAAATAAGTCTAAAGGGGTTCATCAGAGAGGATAACTTTACCTCAGTCCTCTGCCGTTCACATGGCTTTCCTTGGAGATAACCATGGTTAACAGAAGAAAACTTAAAAGCACCTGTGAGTCCTTTTTCAGCCCCTTTAAAGCAACCAGTCTGCTCTTCTGGTCAACATCACAAAGTGATATCAGCTGACTTGTCCTTGTTAACCTTTTCTCCTGAGCTTACGAGATCATCACTGAAATTATGTTAGCAGGCCATTTTGTAGGGCTGAAATGCAGTGCTTGGAATGCAGTAATTATAGTGGGTAGGTTTTCATGGCAGGGACTGACAGGGAATCTGATCACTCTTCACAACTTGAGTTAATACAAATTGCCACCATGAAAACTGCTGAAAAACAAAATTTGCGCCCTTCTCAAAACTGTTGACCACAACTGTAGATTGTACGTCTTGACAGCAGTGGGAAGGAACCTGTCACTAAAGGTGCTGTCCAGTGCTGTGACTAGGGCTGCAACTAACGATTATTTTAATAATCGATGAATCTGTCGATTATTTTTTATTATTATTTTTTTTTCCGATTAATCGATGAATCGGATATTTAAAAAATTCTTTCCCATGTCTTTAATCGGAAATAGAGCATTGTATAACAGAGACAATAAGTGCTTACAATAACTAAATAATAATAG
>JAUZSU010036391.1:0-10246 GCA_034780255.1 Parotocinclus maculicauda
ATAGTATTATAGTATTATTATCTAGTATTATAATTATATTCTCCGTTTTAATTATTCTGGCTTTATATTATAAATACTATTTCGCTGCCCAAGAGTCTAAGTCAAGGTTTCATTCTCATCATATTTAGGGATTTTTCCCTCCCGTGTCCTGCCCATGCTCATTACTAAATGTTTGTCATTGTGTTTTATAAGCTTTCCTTATTATATTGCAAAAGAAAGGCCATTCTCTTTATTTGATCAAGAATGTTCTCTGTTGTCTTCAGATAAGAAGGCAAGCTAGATCTAATCAGGATGGAAAGGAAGCAGAAGACCCAGAATGCACTGGAAATGTAGATCAGAGACAGTAGTTAGAGAAATGGATACCTTACAGATGATATGTACTGATATGATGCATTCGGGTTTTTTTTTATACCTGTTTAATCGAATTATAGGTCGTGGTGACAAACTAGCAGCACATGGTCCTTCACAGGGCACGCACACACACACTTATGCACACTGGGACACTGGGAGCAGGATTCATGTAAATTTCTAACTAGAATTAATAAAGAGTTCTTTTTAATTACCCAGGATTTTTCATTACCTGAGGACTGGATTTCACAACCTATTGATTAGCAGTTCATACCCAGAACTACTGAGCCCAAAACTCAAGAAACGATTCTAATCACATCCCTCTTTTTCGATTTCTGCTTTTCCTTACAGTGCCATGAACATGGAGCGCTTCGAAAAGGGCCCTAGAGAAATCCTCAACCCAGAGATCCAAAAGGTGCTACTAACACCTAGCAGCAGTTCTACCTCGCTCCTGACCTCCCTCCTGTAGCTTCTGCCTCTTTCTGAAACCCTATCCAGAAACGCTTTTAGAACATTTTAACCTTTAAAGAAGAGATTGTATAATAATAAAAGCTATTTGTTTGCATATTTGTGCAGTACTGTGCAAAAGTATTAGCCCATTAGTCCCATTATATGATATATGCCATTGATTTGGTGGCAGTAGCATGCTCTTATATAATTATTTCTCTGTCTCTTGATTGGAAAAGGCACAAAATGTGTATGTATTATTTTAAAAAGAAAAAAATAGGTTACAGGTCTATAGGTCACAGTTGCAGGATTTCAGTGTGACTGGTTCAATGGTGGTACAACGTTTGTCTTTAAATGCGTTTTTAGTCGTTTTTTGGAATGAGACATAACATCTACACTGTCCTAATTGTCGTACTATTTTTATGACCTGTTTTTAACGTGTTTTAAGCGTACTATTTTGACACTCGAGCTGATATCTGTTTAACTATAACGCCTGTGTTGTTCCGTTATACCGCAGTCTTTCTCACGCTCTCACACATTATCCCACCCAGCCCCGGGGCACCAGTGATCCCATTTGCCCACGTATTGATTCGTCTGACATTTTACATTTACAACATTTAGCAGGTGCCCTTATCCAGAGCAACTTACAGAAGCACCTCGGATTCATTTTAGCCGAATTTACCTTCACCTTAGTACAAACAGCACACACCCCAAACAAGCCATCCGACTAAAATGCAGGAGGAAACGTTGTGCATTTGTTATCTAAACCTGCGCATGCTGTCTCAGTCTGTGCCGATCGTCTGACATCCAGTGGGAGTTCATTCCAGCACCTGGATGCCAGTATGGAGGAGAGCGGTGTCTTGAGCGGTGGCTCCAGTCGAACAGTGTTTGAGTTCCAAATTGGGGTTTAATTAGAGCCTGTAGGCAGAAAGCGGCTGGTCTATTTTTAGCATTGCAAGCAGGCAGTGTTTGAAAACTGATTCCAGCAACCACAGGGATCCAGCGAAGGGAATGAAGCCGTGGAGAGACCCAAGTTCCTCCGCTATTTAAACCTCTTGTTTGAAGCAGTCAGATCAGAACCACGTGCTTTCAGTTTTTATTTAAGATCCGCTCTGGGACCCAGCTTGTCTTGTTTTAACCGTTTTCCAGTTTTTATTGGCTGATCGTTTGGTACGGTTCGTTTACATTCACATGAAGTGATTTAAAAGTCTCAAGGCTCCGTAGTCCAATACCTCTACTGCCGTGACTCTACAATCCCATGCTTCATTTGTATTTACTTTCCTACTTTTGTTTCCTGTGTTTATTTTCCCAGGATTTACTGGTGCTGGAAGAGCAAGAGGTAATTTTGGAAGAATAAAATATTTAGTGAAATATTTACTGAACCTCATTTCTAACTTCTTCCTGTCTGCCCTCGCAGGGCAGTGTAAACTTTAAATTTGGAGTGCTCTATGCCAAAGATGGTCAGCTGACAGATGACGAAATGTTTAGTAATGGTGAGTGCATACAATTTGGCTTGCCTTACAGTTCACAGTTATGTCAGATCCACCTAACATTCCTGTAAATGTGGAACTTTTTTTAGAGACGGGAAGCGAGAACTTTGAAAAATTTTTGAACCTGCTTGGGGACACAGTCTGTCTGCAAGGTTGGGCTGGATATAGAGGTGGCCTAGACACTAAAAGTAAGCTCACAAACATAGCAAAGGATTAAAAAAAATTACCAAAGAAACCAAAAATGTTGTGACCTGAGCCTCTTTCTTTCTTTTTTCCCTTTTTTTGGTAGATGACACTACAGGAATGAACTCAATCTACACTGTTTATCAGGGTCATGAGCTCATGTTCCATGTATCCACCATGTTACCTTACTCTAAAGAGAATAAACAGCAGGTTGGTTTTTTTCACAAGAACAAACATAAATGCAGCATTGCTTTTGTTATTGTCGGGGGGAGCAAAGGGGTACTACTGACAATAGGACAGGCTTATAGACATACGAACACCGTTCACAGTCGAGAAAATCTAAATCATCCACACAAACAGGAACAACTTACACAAAAAGTCTCTAAACACATCAACCGAGTCTAAAGCTGACAAGCAAGCAGACACAGGACCGGTCTTGTATTCTCTCTCTTTCTCAGTCGTAAGATCTTGATCTTATTACCAGCTGCTACGTTTCCTTTATGTCAGCTTTAGTGTGAGCATGGCTCACGATGTTTTTAATTTTTGCATACCGTAGGTGGAGAGAAAGCGGCATATTGGGAACGACATCGTTACCATCGTATTCCAGGAGGGAGAAGACGCTTCGGCATCCTTCAAGCCTTCCATGATCCGATCTCATTTCACACGTATCCTTTGCCTCAAAAGGCTCGTTTACAAGGTGGCCCTTGGAATAGGGGTTTGAGCCTTGGTATGTTCACCACTGCACCTTTGAGAAGCTCCTGTGGCTTGGATGTCAGCGCCAGATGCTGGAAGCAGCAGTTCCTGGGTTTAAACCCTAGACTGGACTTGCAGTGGGTTTCTAGAATAGGTTTCAGCTGTGCAAAACATAAATAGATCTTATTTTACATATACGACTTGGTTTGTAACTCTTACCCCAGCTGGGTTTATGTAATCTTATGTCCTACTCCTAGTCCTAGTTGATCTTTTCTATTGATTTAATGCTCTCTGATTTGAGACTTCCATATTATATATTATATACTTTCTCTTTTGTCTTTCACAGTTTAAGCAAGGACAAACATGTACACAATTCCCTAGCTTAGCACAAAGAATTCTGGTTAACTAAGTTCCCATTGTTAGAGCTACTAACTAGGGTGGAGTGCCTCTGCTGGACAAAGGTGGCACTGCAGAACTGGCTTGAGCTGCACGTTTTAGACAGTACAAAATGTCACTTTGCTCTAATTCATATGAATCTTAGTTCCATATTTTTGTGTGTGCGTAAACAGACGGGCGATATTTCATTTATCCTTGACTCCCCTCTCAGATATATTTGCTCTAGTTAGATATAACAGTCACAACGACAGCTATAGGTATGTTTCTCTCAGATGTACAGACAATCACCTATCTGGGAGTTACACTTTTAATATCATATTTTTTCAGACTGAAGATTTTCTCAGAGGAAAGTGTGCCGTTGTTTGGACCGCCCCTTCCATCCCCACCAGTATTCACGGATCATCAGGAGTTCAGGGACTTTTTACTAGTCAAATGTTAGTCTCGTTTTTTTCCATATATACACTGCTTAAAAATGACAGGAACATTTTTTGATATGGTGTTCATCCGTTGTTCATCAGTTTCAGCTGCTTTAGTGCTTTAGAGCAGCAACAGTGAGGCGACCCCCAAATCAGGAATGCTTTAACAGGTGGACGCCATTGACATTTTGTCCATTCGAGTCAGGGTCACTGCTAGTACCATGGTGCTGTACCTGGACCCTACAAGGGCTGCGCAGGTACTCCAAATCCTGCAGGATAGCCCATACCGTTTCCACAAGGTTTGCTGTCTACCAGCACATGATTAAGCATATGGAACAGAGTCCACATAACCTACAATACATTAAGTCCATCACAGGACATATATTCTGCATGTTTTATTTTGACATTGAGATTTAAGGTGTCCCTTTATTTTTGAAGCAGTGCATATTGCATTATCTTAATGCCTATCACCAGGAGTAAATAATAAAAAGCTGGTCCAAAACTTCTCTGTTTTACATACTCTCATCTTCTCTTTTAGTAATAAATGGAGAGAAAGCCACTCTCGAGACTCCCACGTTTGCTCAGAAACGTCAGCGGACTCTCGACATGCTCATCAGATCTCTGTACCAAGATCTCATGCCAGACTTGCACAAGGTACCTACACGATTTACTATCTATAGTATACGGCCAGAGGTTTGTAAACACCCCTAGTATTTACAGATTTCTGTTCTCTGATTTGTACTTATGGATTTCAGATTCAAGTTTAATGTACGAATATACAACCAGCAGGTCAAATGACATTTCCTGCTAAAGCTTTACTTCACAACAGCAGTTTCTGATTAGAAAGGGTGTGCACATATTTTTGGCCATTTCATTTTACCAAGCTGTAGTATAGATCCTTCAATTTTAGGCACAACCTCGAGCCTCTGTTTTCCCACAGGTCCTCAAATGACCTTTAGTTGAATACAAAGGGGACCAATTAAAAGTTTTGGAGAAACCTTTATATAGCAGCCATCCAGAAATATCCCTGTTGCAACCACACTTTTTTTAATGGAACTAATTTTAGTACTATAACTCTTCTCTAGTTCCTGTTTTCTAACTACCTGCTGATTCCTGTTCATTCCTGTTGTACTCTATTGTTTGCTTTGCTGTTGACCTGAACCCTGTTCTGCATTTCTGCATTTCCGTGTGTGTATTTGCGTGTGTGTGTTTGTGTGGGGCGGTGTTACTTGTTCCTCTAGGTTCCCTTTTCTCCGCAGAACATGCTGAACCGCCGCTCTTTCAGCGATGTTTTGCCTGAATCCCCAAAGTCCGCCCGCAAAAAGGAAGAGGCACGCCAAGCTGAATTTGTTCGCATAGGACAGGTAGCGTACAAAGAACACACGCTGTACATTGTTATTAAAAAACAAGAGATTGGTTCAATTGAAATGAAAAAGTGGGCACTGGAATGTTTTACTCACTTTGGCTAACTGCAATAAAACCTGCCAGTATACCAGTGGCATTACTGGATTCGTTGTGCATAAGATAACACATTATGAGGAGTATTCTCCTACTGACCCAGTTCCTGCTGCTTAAGTAACTCTGGAGACAAAAGTGGGAATCGACAATAAAGACTGTAGAATGTGGCCGACTGGAGATGTGGACTGAGATGCCACGCTGGCCATGCCATCTGCGTAGGTGACTCATTCGGCGCCGGATTCCTCTTCCGAACCAAAGCTTTTTAGTCGCCTTCTGTAAAGGCCACTTTTGACAAGACCGCTCCGGACCAGTGATACCTGTACCAGGGGTCCAGATAGTTTCATTCAATTTGCAAAATATTAAACTGCCTTCGTTTCCACTGATACGCTAATGCAGAAGACTTTTCTGTAAAGATGTTCTGCTTGATCTTGAGCCTGCTGTTAGTGGACGTCTCCGTACCTTTGATGTGTTTATCTCTGTAGGCTCTAAAGTTGAAAACCATTGTCAGAGGGGACGCTCCTACCAGTCTAGTCAACACTGGTCTTTGCAGGAAAGAGGTAAGAAGTGCATACATTACAATACTAAATGCCTTATTACGTTAAAACAAGGGTATATCTAATCTAATGGTGGCCTAAAACTTTTGCACAGTACTGTTTGTCACCCAGTAAGCAAACTAATCAATTCACAGTTTAAGGCGAGAACGCAAGCAAGGTTTTCATCTGATTGCTTTTCGTTTCTGGCCAGTCCACGAGCCATTTCATGAAGGTGATTTTGTGGTCACCTTTTTGAGCTTTTAGTGCAGGTGTCTCCTCAGTCACTAAACTGAGCTCATGGTTCTTGAATGAAAGCCAAATCCCCGAGAGGCTTGAAGGTCACGGCGTTTATTAAGAATTCATTAAGCATGGGAATTTGGATCTGAGGCTTGGATTAAGACGGAAAAATTCATCGAAGTTTCTAGACCTGCACAGTAAACGCCAGGTCATGAAGTGTCATCACAATGTACTTTTTAAATGAAAGATCAGTCTTTTTCGTGTCTTGCAGGGGTACCCTGTTTATTTTAAGAGAAACTGAGTGCCCAAAGTTTCAGAATTTTTCTAATTCTTTTTCCAATTTGCAGCCATGGGAGTCGCAGTCTTTCTGTAGTAGCTTTGCACACGAGATCGTCTGTGGAGATTCCTGGGGTCAGTCGTTGCTTGTGGCCACTGAATCAGCAGGGGTTATGCTGTTGGAGGGTAAGAATGTAGCTCGTTATGCGTTACTTTGATACTCAAATGCACTGCTGAAGAATGTTTAGAAGTCAAAATTTGTGGACCCATGGGCAGGACCTTGATCCGGGTCCAAAATACAGCCAGCAGCTCACACAAAGTCATAAAACAATACCAGAAGTACCTTTGATGGTGTGTTTGTGTCTAAATCCATTGCAGGGATGAACAGGTATCGTTTAAGAGCTGAGTTGTGTTTGTGTTATCACCCACACCTATGGTTTCTACTACCATATCACTCAATGATACGTATTGTATCAAATTCTTCTCTTTGTTTACGATTTAGATCGTTCAATCGGTGTGCATAGTTTGCTTTATCAGACACTTATAGCTGTTAATAATCTGTCAAATTTAATATCTAAACTTGTTTCTTGGTTTTTTTTTTAGCTTCAGATCCCTTGCTTTCCAATGCAGGTAAGACTGAAATGTGTTTATCCAATTAAATCAAAGCAGAAATAAAAAAAATGAGCAGTGCAGTCCAATAAGGGTAGAATAAGATTTAATTGATTACAGTATGTAAAACATAACCAAAGGCAGCCTTTTCCCCAGACGCATGACATACAGAAAGTCATCATACCCTTTGAAAATCAGTATTTATATCCAGAAACTGAAACAGTATTGTTTTGTCAGCTTTATTTATGCACAAGGTTCCCACATTGAAAGGAAAACAAGAATAACAGATCTGGTTGAGTTTAATGACTTAGTTTAATCTTATAGTTTGCTTTTGTTTGCATTACAGCCATTAGTTAACTTAAATATGTCTCTACCAGCGTTGTGTACCTACAGTAGATATATATTTATATATTTATATGTACCCCACTGTCTGTATTTACTTTGTCTCATCAAAAACAGTCCTATAACGCAGTGACACTTTCTTTTTGCTTTTTCTTGCTGGCCTAGATTCTCCCTCCCTTCCTCCGGTACAAGTGATAGACAAAACTTTAGCTGTCAAACAGATGCACATGCTTGAACCTCAGGATCTCCTCATCATGAGAGCAGATAAAGGTGTGTGTCACCCAAAAGAAGACCCGATTAAGGGGAAGCAAGGGAAGACAGAAAGTCTGAGATACAGTGAGAATATTTTAATGACAAAAAAATGAGTGAAACAGAGTTGTCCCTCAAGGAATAGGCTCTGTCCTAATTAACATCTTAGCACCCTTGGTAACAGCACAATGTAACACACACACACACACACACACACACAGTCTCACACACAGTGTTTGTATGACTTCATTGTCTAGACTCAAAGCTCATTAGAGGGACACAAGTCGAATGGCATGCTGTCTCTGAGTGTCTCCTGTTCTAGTTAGCAGTGAAATCCGGTGTAAACTGGGCTCCTGTCTGACTTTCGCAAGTGGAAAATAATGAATTCTTCATCCCTAATCACCAGGCAACCCCTGCTTACTGTAAGAAGAATTTGAGCAACTAGTAGCTTGCTTTAGGGAAGAGACAGTATGTGTAATGGTATCGATGTGTAACCTGGGAGATTGTAACCGACAAAACAGAACATATCACCTAGAAGATTAGCACCTGCTGCACCGGCACAGACCTGTTATGAATAACACTTTATTTGGATTGAAAAAAGGCTTGGGTTCAAGGCAGCATGCTTAAGATATAGACTTAAATCTGTAGATGAAGATTCATGCCGTGCTAAACAGGGATTGTTGGTTGTTTTTCAGGAAAGGATGCCCGCCTTTATGTGTACAAACTGAGCGCGCTCAAACGGGGGATAGAGGAGCGACAACTCGTACGTACCAAATGTGACAGTAGAGAAAACAAGCTGGAGAAAACCAAAGGTACAGTCGACTTTTAGGGTTATCAGAACAAACCAGTACGCCTGTTGTAATCAAGTCATACGTGGGAATGGGCAGTTCGAATAAATCCTCTATCAAATAATGGCACAAACCGGAAATTGCTAAATATTAAGCTTTTAACGTTTCTGACAACAAATCATTGCTGCTGCACAAAGATAAGAATAGATGAAATGTCTGGTATATTATCAAAACGAACACAAAATAGTGGTCAACATCTTCCAAAATAACTGTTTGCTGTTTTTAATATATATATATATCTACAATATGCAGGCTTGTGAGTCCAGAGGTAAATCTGCGCCAAAATATATCAAGCAGAACATGGTGTCTTTTGGAACTATTCTTGAAATTTGCCCTAAAGGTACAGAAAACCCATATTTCACAAACAGCTATTAAGAGAAATGTCAGCGCCTTTAAACAACAGCCAGAAAGAAAGGGCCTGAAAAAGGTCCAAAGCCTCTTCAATCCTAGACGACCAGCTGCTGAAATGTACAGGAGAATTGCTTTAAGCCGAATTCAAGCCTAAGGCTAATACTGTAGTACTTATTTCTACTGGTTTTATTCCTTCTGATCTCCAGACCAGTTATTTCCTGTTAAGAACATCAAATGCTTCCTCAGTGCCCCATTTGTACCCAACACTGTATATACTTGTGTATTTATTTCATGATTAAACCCAATTTTTAGCTACTACTAGCTGACCTAGGGATCAGGTCCCTTTCCTGATGAACACAGGGTGCAGGATTTGCTACCCATTTACACACAGGGCCAATTCTACCCATGTTTGACATGTGACAAAGCTGGAAAGTCCTGCTGGAACCCTGTATATATATGACCGTATAAGTGATTTTATATCACAGTAACGATATTGTTGAATATAATGTATTTTTGAATAGTATAGTTATAAAGTAAGCGTGGTGAATAGGCTTTTAAGAACATTTCATAATATTCGTTTTATACAAATATCAAATATTCGACCTCCAGACCGTAAACGAGGGTTATTAATTTCATTAACGTGCTTATAGCTTGGCAAGTCGAAAATCTTAACCTTGTTCAAAACCCCACCTGCTTTCGACAATGCCTGTATCGTTCTGTTCTATCAGCCTGTTCTAGATCAGGATATTCAATATACAGATGTGAATTTAGAAAGTCAGATGAGTGTCAGAGAGACAGACATGGCCATGACGGACATATGTAGCTCCAACAGAACCTTGTTTTTATGGTTATTTAACGCCATTTATTATAACATCAGTGTATTTTATACCTATCACAAATGATTTTCTTGATGTTTCTTTATTTTGTGCGTTCAGGCTGCCATCTCTATTCCATAAACACACACCACGGGGTGGAGCTTCGCATCGTTGCAGCGATTAGGAACAAACTCCTGCTAATAACAAGGAAGCACCCCCGCCTCGACGGCCTCAACACAGGAACCAGTGATTCACCAGTGGAGGAATTCCAGTACATCCGGGTAAGAGCGGAACAGGCTGTGTTCCAAATTAAGTTAGTTTACTATTTATATATTTAAATATTTACATAAGTCTTTGTTTTTCATCACCAAAGTCCATAACGAAGTACTAATTGTAATTATTTGGCTGATGATTACATAATACAGTCGAATCTGGTTAATGGGACCACATCGGGAAGCGATCATTTTGGTCCTAATAACCGGCTGGTCCGATTAAACAAACATGCCCTATGTTAGAAGACGGGACGTGCTATGTAACATATTAAATGTTTATTAA
>JAUZSU010036402.1:0-21813 GCA_034780255.1 Parotocinclus maculicauda
GTGTGTGTGTGTGTTCCTGTAGTTTGTGTATACGTGTGTGTGTGTGTGTGTTCCTGTAGTTTGTGTGTGTGTTCCTGTAGTTTGTGTGTGTGTGTGTGTCTTTCCTACTGACTGAGGATAAGATATTTTTTTCAAATGCAAACTCTACAAATTGTCTTCAGACTCTCTCTTGATCCTTGCTAAATGGGTGAATGCACAATCAAATGTCACAATCAATCGTATCAGCAGCCACCACCTCAAAATAAGAATCTATTGAGGCTCCAGAAACATGGAGGCTTTGTTGTTGGAAAATCGTCTCTACCAGCCGCAGATTTGATACAGACACAAGAGCTTTGTTCTTCAGCATTCATGCAGCTGAATGACCGAACAGCCATATAAGGTCAGGAGAACCTGAACAGCAATGTCATGTTCAGATGGACTGAACTTGTTCAAATGAAGCTCCTAAAAAGCAAAGTGTAAATAAAGCACACTGGCAGCATTTTATTTGAACTATTTTATTTAATTGGCAATCACCAGGTTTACCCTTTTACAACAAATTTTAAATAAAGATACAATATATTGCACATAAACCGAACAACCAAATAAGAAACAGTGCAAAATAACTTTTAGGACAAAGTACACTGAAAAAAAAGGAAATTACACTGCGTCTTCATAAACACGGCACAGAGCGAATGAGAGCGCGGCCGGGTTACATGTGCCATCGAGACCATTGAAACACTTAGCATTTAAATATATATATATATATTTCTTTAAAATAGTACTTGTTTTTGATATCCTTATTAACTAGAACACAGAGCTGCAAACTGAAGACCACATGCAGTAACTAGCTAGGCTGGACGGATTCGCACCGCACACTTACCAATTTTTCTCTCAGAAATGGACACTTGCACTTAGAAACCTGGAATATAAAAGACGATCAGTGATTTGCTCACTTGATCTGGCAGTCAAACGCAGGCGATTGTGTGTTTATTGTAGTGTTTTGTTTGCTTATCGCTACTTGTATTCGCAGGAGGTCTGATTTAGAGCGGAGCTTCCTTTTAGCGCTCCAAATTAAGCATCAATCACACCGTAACGTGGGGCACAACTGGAACGCCTCATGTGACACCAGTCCCCACCCTGAGGAGCGACATGATTGCTTAGCATTTGCCAAATGGCAACACCTGGACCAGCTGTGGTCACACTACACTTTGTGAGTGAAATTTCTCAAGCTTTGGTAAATTTGGACATGCAAATGTGTATCCGTGACCAGTGGAGCTCCTGCTTTGGGACTGCTATGTGACTTTTAGGGGTGAGGCGTTGTGTAGTATTAATATTGAGCCAAAATGGAGGACATGCTGAATATAGGAATATACTGGACCTGGGGATGATGCGTTGTGTATGATAATGTCTATATTAGTATATATTGTTTTCTCAAATACGTCACTCACTTTGCCAAAGAAACTGTCAGAATGACTAACGTTAATAATGAGGGAAGGAACTGGGACCGGGACGGTTCTGGTCTAGCAGTTAAGGTACTGACCTATGAACCAGAAGGTCCAGGGTTCAAATCCCACCTCTGCCAAGCTGCCAACCTTAAGCAAGACTGTGAACCCAAAATTACTGTGATATTGTATGAACTGTTAGTCGTTCTGGATAAGGGTTTTTACTAAATGGAAAAATGTCAATGTAAACTGTGCCAGACTCCACCAGTTATGACAAATTTGGGAAGGTAATTGTTCATGACAGGCTAAAACCAGCTTAGGTACCAGCACAAAAACACACAGTCAGCAAACCTAAAGCAAAATTAACCTGCCCAAAAGGAAGGCAAGACATGCATGTTTCAGGTGGTTTAGGGATATTGGACAGGACTTTTGAAAACGTTAGACCCAGTACATATACACTGCTAAAGTATTGGTACAGTCCCAGGAAATATCTATAAATAGTCTGTTCTAAATGGCACACCCCTAGGTGATTTTTCTCCTCATAGCTCTCCTTGTCCTCTTCCACGTTCACACTGAAATCTCGCTCGCCAAGGCTGCGCTAAATGGACCAAAATGGACAACGACTGTTTGAGTAGCCAAACTTCTGAACCCCCTTGGCCCCGCCTGTTTCCCAGAGCCGAGTGAACTGCAAATGCCTAGTGTGACCACAGCTTTATGGTGGCAGAAAAACCTGACGGACTCCTGGGTTTGAGTCTCACCATTGTCCTGGTCAGCCAAATGTTATGACCGGTTATGACCATTTGGGCTTTCTGGCAACATCAGCATGTGTGTATATGTGTGTTCCGCCTCACCAGGGGATGCCAAGTCTCAGTGCTGTTGGCATCGAGGCTAATTTGAGTGTCACATGACACAGATGAGGGGTGCCCCCTCGCAAACATCATGTAAACATCAATAGGATCATTTTTCACAAACAATATCTTCTACTGTGATTTCAGTATAGAATGGTGTGCATATTTGGCTTTTGCAAATAATTTGCAAATAATATGTCTAAAATGTGATTAATGGGAGTTCTTTGACCAAGGTATTTACTGTTTACACGCATGATTTCACTGCAAACAAAACAATTGTAATGAGTGAGAAATGACTGCGTTGTTGTATTTATGATCTATCCATCACCAACATGGTGGCCATCCTAAACCCATTAATATCACATTAAGCATTTTTATTCGCTTGATTCTTAATAACAGTATAACTAAAATGTGTTTTTATTATGTCTGCACTTTTCTGTGCTTATTTGTCATTTTAAATGGCCAGTGCTTCGTTTTAAGTCGTGCATCATTAGCATAAAACATTATGACCACACTTATTTAATTTCTTATTAATACATTTTCAGAATATGCACATGACTAATTGTATAAGCTTTGTTCATTAATGTATGCTATTCTTTTACAAAGGCTTGGTACCATGATGGTACCAGGTTAGTGCTATTGCCTCATAGCTCCAGAGACCTGGTTTCGAGTCCCAGACCAGTTTGGAGTTTGCATGTTCTCCCTATGTCCACATTGATTCCCTTCAGGTACTTTGGTCTTCCTTCATATTCAAAAGACATGACAACTCATCTCTCCAAAGTGTGTCAGTGCTCTGCCTTGGGCCCTGTGCTGCCAGTTAGGCCCTGGCCCACAGCAGCCCTGAAGCAGAATCTGATTTGTTGTGTGCTTCGAATTTGTAGCGCTTGAACTGCAAGGAATATTGGTAACTGTGACCTGCTTTCTGAACCTGTGTTGAGCACGTAACCTACAGCACTGATCCCAAGCTCAGCAGCTGTAATCAGTTCAGCTTTTTCTACTGCTTCTTTGGCTTTGTCTCAAACAGGCATTTTTCCTGAATTTACAGGGCAGTGGATAAATAAAGTAAAATAACTCATGTTAAAGTGCTTTCAAACTGCATGAGAACCTCCTGCAATAAGGAAATGCTTAAAACAAAACGTGAGACTCTTCGCTTTCTCAAGACTACAAATAAAAGATAGAACTAGACAAGTACAACCTAATTCTTGTACTCTGTCTGACTAAATGTGTTTTGTTGTAATTCTGTCTGCTATTGTAAGGTTGTTTCGATTTGATTAAAGGTTTATTAGCAGTTTCACTAGTAGAACACCAAGCCTACGTCTGTTATCCGAGTTATCTGAGCTGATATCTGCAGTATAAGCTTCATCTGCAAACTTACCGTTCTGTACATTTGTAATGCTGAAAACGAGAGTAATGTATGATTTCCTGTACTGTGTGAATAACTAGCATGAATCCCTATATTAAGCAGTGTATACAAAAGTTTGTGGACGCCCCTTCTACTAACCGAGCTCTGCTATTTTAGCAACACTTCTTTATAACACATCCGTAATAGGAAAGCATACATTTCTGTTCTGGATTCTTCATAGTAGTAAAATGGGTTGTGCTTATACCCCAGTGACATTTAAAGGTTTCCCAGTCAGTTTATCAAACTTGCCCTAATCAAGGTCCATAGAGAATAGATTTGATTTGAACTTTGATTGAGAACTTGTCTGGCTTGCACTAAACCTTGACCTCAACTCCATCAACCAACTTTAAAAGTTTTTTTTTTTTAAACCTGGGGCTTATTTATGTTATTTAGCAGACGCTCTTATCCAGAGCGACTTACAACTCATACAGTCTTACAATCCAAGCAATTGTGGATTAAGGGCCTTGTTTAAGGACCCAACTGTGGCAGCTTGGCAGAGGTGGGATTTGAACCCTGGACCATTAGGTCCAGAGTCTAGTACCTTAACCACTAGGCTACCACAGTCCCTATTATGGTCTTGTGGTCTTATCAGAAGCCAACCTCACGAAAATCTAACAGAAAGCCCTCTTAGAAGCAGCAGAGCTAGGACAAAGTCCATACCAAGACCCATGTCTTAGCTGTAATCTTTTGGATGTCCACAAACTTGTGTGTATATGGTATGTGTAAAGGCTATGACCTTCTTAATCAATAATACTTATAAATGTATTCAAAGGATGGCTGTAATCTCAATGTCAGACAGCAAAGAAAAACCAAAGAAGAAAGCCCATGTGGATGGATAACTGTATATCTGACTTGTTTAAAGGGAGACGGAATTGAAATTAAATGTGAACGTTAAAGGCACATCGTCCTATTGTCGTCTATATTAGAATGCATGATGTACGTACGTGTTTTCAAAGCCAGAGACTCTTATTTCAACCGGGTAGATTGCTAGAACTTGAAAATCACACTGAATAACCGACAAATAAGGCTAAGGACCATTAGAGAGTAAACCTGGTGTGGACCTGAAAAGTGTGCCAGAATCAGAACTCAATCTTACAGGCAGGGAACGACTCGTCCTGCATCACGACTGTACTGCTGCTAGCCAGAACCATGATGTTTAGCTCCTGCTGCTTCTCGTGGGTCTGCTGATACCACTCCCTCATCACCTCTGTGTCATGGGTAGGGATCAGCGTCACCTAAGAACAGAGCACAGTTTTATTGTTACATGTGGTTTCTAAAAATGTATAGGAGTATAACTGGTTTAATTGTGGTAGGCCAGAGGAAGTCGTTGCACACGTTCAAACGAAATGCGTTTTGTCTTTATTTTGTACCTAAAAGAAATTACCTGTAGGTTGGTCCCCCACTGTGATTTTCCTTCCAGCAGGGCATCCAGGACAACACGGCTAGGCTCTGCACTGCTGGAGTCATTTCCACTCACTACATAATAAGTAGAGCGCACACGTTTGAAGAACTCCTGGTCCACATTTTTAGCACTGCAGTGGTTTGGAATGTAGGCCAAGTCCACGTAGATCGGATGACCAGAGGGATTAGTGGAGCTGGATTTTGCAGAGCTTGAACCTGCTGGAAACAATCACAATGCTGGAATAAGTGGAACCAAACCAAAAAGATGATGTAACAGCCAAGAGCACAATGTCGCTGTTTAATCCTAACATATCACGTCCCATCAACGTCCGTGCATTTTAACGGCCAAGGTCTAAACAGTTCTAACAAATGATCATAAGAAATCAGTTGTCGCTCCACAAACAGAGGTGGCAGTGACTAAATTACCATTACTCGCTTGCTCGTTAGCTCACATGATTGTTTTCATGGATGACTTTTCGCTCTTTACAGCTGTAGGGGTCCTAAATGTACGACCCTGTCCCATTGTAAGTGCTCCTTTGGTTGTCCCCCACTATCTGTATATTTTCTCTAACCTATATTTACACTGCTCACAAAAATTAGGGGATACTTCAAAGTGAATATAAAGCCATTTAAAAAAAGCATTTGATTTGATCAGAAAAGCAAATGAAAAGTCAAATCAAGTTTGATTATACAAATGAGATGCAAACTCGATGCTTATTGAGCAGTAAGTGATGTATTCATGGGGGTGAACAGAAGCATGTTAAACTTTTGATAAATAATAAATGCATGAGGGATGCTGTGTAGATGGTAGCGTTCCAGTCGCCTTTACATATCAATTTTGCACGATCTTCTTGTGAAAACCCCTTTTATAGTGACATTAGAGTAGCATAACAAGATTCTGCTACCGTACCTGAAGCACTTTTAAGTCCATTAGCGAGTCCCTTGCCAGTGTTGTGACTTGATCTAGAGAGATCATCATCTACATCCTTCTTCTTTGCAGAGGCAGTGCGATGAGAGGGGTCCTTTGATGGTGACCTCTTACGAAGAGCATTGGCTTTCCTGGCTGGTGACCTTGACTTGCTTGATTTACGTAGACTCTTAGTCTTTAGATCTTTCTTCAGAGGTTTATCAGTGAGGCTGGAGAGTGCCTCTGGGTCTACCATGCACACATCAGGATGAGGCGGGTAAGGTGTGGGATCCATCATCGGCGTGGGCTGTGGGTCATGACTTTTCTCTGACCTTGATGTGTAATGTTTTCCACCATAAGCTCCGGTTGTTTTATCCATGGGAAGATAATCTGCGTCCTCGTCCGATTCGGCGTTTCCTTCTGCCGTGATGGAAGGACACTCCTCTGTTCCCGGTGGAACATCAGAATCTGTCTGTGAGGGCAGTGATTCGCTGACAGAGGTGGGAGGGGTGTCCTCTCCAGCCAGCCCAATCCCTGCAGCCATGGCTCCAGAGAGGTGCTGTGATTCACTGTCCTCCCTATGAGAACCATGCTGAGGCTGGTAGTGAGTTCTGATTTTGCACGATGGCTGCTCCTGATCTTCTTCTTGCCTTCTTTGTTCCTCATCCTCGCGATCGTTGGACAGCTGGTGTAGGCTTGGGTTGATGAACGATGGGGACGTGTCTCCTTTCCTCTGCTTGTACTCGTAGGACGAGTAACCTGCAGAAGGTGAGGAGGAGAATGAGTGACCACCTGTGTATACATCAGCAGGACGATCCGAGTCTTCTTTATGATACAAGGACGAGAAAGACTGATCCGTAGATGTTAGGGAAAGAGGACGGGGTGGGTGCTCAGGCTCAGTTTCCTCCTCTTCCTCATACTCATCCTCATGCCGATAGTGAGGAGGTGACTGCCCTGGATAGATGCCTCTTTGCTGCTGCATCTCCCATTCAAATGGATTTCTAACTTTGCATCCTTCAGGCTGCTCGCTTTTTATGTCAGTCTTTGGCAAGCTTGTTGTTACCTTGCTCGCTCCGTCAAAGACCTCTGGCAGCGCCGTGCTGACTTCAGCAGGACCATTTGCAGTATCTAAGTTTGCTCCCTGTGATACTGAAGTGGTATACGTAAGTACATCAGGCACTGTGCCAACCTTACTGGCATACACGTCCATACCGAGCTTTTTGGTCAAGGAAAAGGGATCTTTCTTGTCCTCTTTGGCTGCGAATGGAGATTTTTGGTACAGGAGTTTGTCGTTTTGAGTTTCACACATATAATCCTCCTCTTCTTCACTACTCTCGCTGTCTTCATAGTATTGTTTCTCAGATAAGTCAGCATGAGGAGCTACGGAAGTACCAAACAGATCTTTCTTCACAGAGTCCTTCTGCGCAGAGTGAGAAAGAGGATTGTAAGGCCCCATAGCACCATATTCAGCCTGCAAACTGCTATCTCCTCCCCATTCTGGCTTGTAAAAACAGGAGCCCTGAGCACCCTTTTCCAAAGCAGGGAACGGCTTGATCTCCTCGAAAGGTGACATTGGTGAAAATCGTTCAAGGCTAGAGGTGGGTTCAGCTGTTGTGGTGGCAGGAGTCAGCTTCTCTGTGACTTCCAAATATTCATCTTTAACCAGCCCTGCAGAAGTGGAGAAAGGCGAATCCATTACGAGTGGCTGTTCATCTTTCAAGGGTGAAAATTCATATCCTAGACTGGCAGGGGTCCCTAGCTCTTCTCCAAATTGGCGACTGGTGGAAAGAGAAGCAGAAGCAGATGAGGAAGAGGAGGAGTACGCTGTGACTGACGTAGTTGCATAATTGAAGCCTGGTGAGACAGAGTCTTCGGGTTTTCTAATCAAAACATCTGGAGTTTTTTGCTTTTCAAACTCAAAGTCTTTGTTGTCTTGCTGATATCTCTCTTCAGTTGACTTTGTGGAGAGGGTTAACAAAGATTGACCATAGCTTTCTTCCTTGCCTTTGAACTGACTGGATGAAGCAGACTGTTTCTCCTCACCATAGGAACATTCATATGCAGAGGAATAGTTTAGCACCTGGCTGCCTGGGAAAAGTGACAAGTCCTCACTTTGTACTATTTCCTTCGGTTCCTCAGCATTCTTATGACTCATGGTGGTTTCAACCCGAGTAAGGACTGCTGGACTATCATAACTGACAGCCCCCGGCCTGTAGTCCTGTGATGTTTCTTTCTTTTCCTCCTTGAAATCAGGACACATTACGGTGTTGGCACCACATAATTGGGTTAACTCTTTTTCACGTTTGTCCTCGCCATCCTTCTCTATGTCAGTGTCGCTGGCGTGCTTTCTAGAATCATTATCATCATCATCATCATCATCAGTATCTTCCTCGTCCTCTTCCTCCTCATCATCATCTTCGTCATCGTCTTCTCCATGGGCCAGCATCTTCATTTCTTCTGCAGTTGTTCTCTTCATATCGTTTGAAGCCTGAGCTAATGCAGATGTGTTCATATTTGTAAAATAGTCAGAGGTGGCAAGATCATCTTGATACTTGCTTGTCGCTGTGCTGCTAACATGGGTTATGTCGCTCTCGCTATGCGTGTCAAATTTAACGCAAAACGGGTCTCTTTCTAGAGAAGAAATGTGAGATTTTTCATCTGTCTCGGCTTTAGTAAACAAATCTTTTTCCAAGATGTTTCCAGTATATGGTCCCCCATATGTTGTTTTTGATTCACTGAATATTGATGAAGATGGATCCTTTAAATTTGACTTCTCTGGATCGGATTTGGTCGTTTCTGTGAAGCTGCCTGCAGGCTCACTTCTCCCCGTTTCCTTCAGCATGTCGTCGCTGTCATCAAATTTATCAGTAAAATCCTTTGGTATATTTGGAGAGTATGAATCCACTGAACTCGACTTACTGTCATATACATCCGAATATGTAAAACTCTTCCCTACGTAGGGCGTATCCTGTCTAATTTCTCGTATGTGCTCCTTTTCTGGCTGAGGAAAAGAGTACAGGTTAAAGTGAACGCTTTTATCACCGTTTTTGGCCACCGATACTGAGGCGTCTCCATCTGAGAATGGTTCCTCCGTCTTTCCTTGGCCTAGGGACACTGATTCGAGCTCATCCTCAGGCCCTTTGCTGCTCAAGACGGTGTATTGTTCAGTTTCACTTTCTTCCTCGTCTGAGCTGAGAATCTGGGATCTGTTTTCTTTATCCAAGCAAACCATATCTTGAGGCTTGTCCTTCTTATCCAGTTCCTCTGTTTCTTTCTCCAGTGGCTTTGTGGTTTGTATAGACTGTGGCTCACATGTGTCGTCTTCATCAAGGAACGTGCACTCTCTCTCTTCTTTGTATTTAACCTTTGTGTCTCCCTTTTTGTAAAAGTCTTCTTCTTGTTCTTCTTCCACATCATCTTCTTCACAAGAGTCATCGAAGGTTGCCCTCGTGCTAGAGAAACCTGTTTTAAACGGGTCACCTTCACACTCCAAACTACTTGATACAACTGTTTCTGGTTTGGTTGATATTGGGAAGCCATGGACGTCCTTGTCCAATGAAAACCTTGCTATCTTCTCCTCAGTAGGGGAATATCCGATGCTGGTAGGACCTGACTGTGTAGGTGAAGCTATTCTCATGGTGCTGTCGTCTTCACTTACACACCTCTCTTCTGGTTCTGAAGCACCACTTGCCTCTGGTGTGTTGGAGAAACAGGGTGGAGGAGGTACGCTTTTCTCTGTCTCATCTGTTTTGGGCTCGTCTTCAAAAAGAGACGTCACTTGTTCCTCCTTTGCTTGGAGCTCAGTAGTTAATCCAGTTGAACGAGGGTGTGTCATTGCAGTGGGGTATTTTTCAAGTTGTCCTGCAGCAGATGCATAACCTTCATGAAGTTTTCCAAGAGGCACATCAACATTGGGCGTTTGGTCTTCTTCCTCTTCTTCGTCTTCATCCTCATATTCATGTGGGTGAGAGGTGGACTTTGCAATTGGTTCCATCTCTGGAACAACGGGTTGGTACTCTTCTGACGGAGGAGACTTGAAGCATTTGTCCTCTTCTAAAGATGATGTTGGCGAAATTGTGCCGGCTGAATGCAAGTACTCCTTTCCTTCTGTACGACTGGATAACGGTATGCTGTTTACATTATCCAAGTGTAAGGAACTTTTTAATAGTTCCTCAGTAGGAGGTGCTGTTACAGAGGCAACAGACTGGTCTTCAGTAACAGACGTTGCAAAAGAGGATAGCTTGTCATACTCTGTAATGGAAGTGGCTGAGGATATATGTTCCTCTTCAGCCAAAGGTGCTGCAATGATATTGGTGGCATAGTTTGATACAACTGGCTCTTGTGCTACACTGCTTATCTTTGCTGTTGAATCAGACACAACAGATATGGTTGGGGGTTGAATCTCTTTCATGACATGGATGATGTCAAACGTTCCAGGTTGATCAGGGACCGAGACATCATCGTAGCGGAGATGAGGAAACTTGTCCTCTGTCTCTTCTTGGATCTCCTCGTCAGACAGGGTCTGTTCCGTCTCAGAATATGCTGGAATAGTCTCATCTTGGATAAAAGAAACGTGCTCAGTGGCAGCAGCAAGTTTAGAACTTTTAATCTCAATTTGTTTGCCATCCCAGTCTTTGCCCGTTTTTTCTTTTTGAGTCTCCTGAGATTTATATTTCAGCTCTTCCACAGGAATGACATCCTCTGCTTCCTCCAGCTCGGCTTTCTCAATAACATCCTCCTCCTCCTCACTGTCACTCTTTTTCTGTTTTTTTTCAACGTCCGTTTCTTTTATGCCTTGCCACTTTTCTCCATGTTCATAAGCCTTTTCTATCACATCTACTTGCTTTTCCGTTTTGTTGTCTGTGCTGTATGTTTTGTCACGATCATCTTTTGTAGCGGCACCATAATCTTCAAATGTATCTCCCGCCTTTGTTAGGGTTTTACTTATCTTTTCTTCATACAGATGCTTTTCCTCATGAGGGGATTCAGTCTCAATGTCAGTAGAGTTTATTTCTTCGTCTGGAGACATAGCATGAAGAACTTTTGTATCAGTAGATGCTGTAGACTCAAGATTTGGGGGTGCTTTGTTCTCAGAGGACTCAGCAAGTTCCTCTTGTCTCAGTGCCTCAAAATCCTTGGTGAGATCCTCTGGAGAGGAGACCAGGGATCTGTCGTTTTCCTGCACCTCTTTAGATACTTGCTGTGCAGCAGGTCTGTTCTCTTGTTCTTTAACTGCTTTCGTTTTTTTGGGCTTTGGCTTCACTTGAACCTTTGCTTTGTTGAGGGTTTTTTTAACCTCGGGTGTGAAAGGTTTTAGGTCAGGCTTTGTGATTTTTCTTAATTCTGGCTTACTTGAATCTGTCTTCTTGTCTTCCTTCAGTTTGGTTTGTTTATTGTCATCTTTAGCAGATTCGTTCTTTTTTACTTCTTTCTTTTCTTTTATAATTTGTTTCTTCTCTTTATCTTTCTTTTCCTCCATCTTAGATGTCCTGACATGTTTCTTAGGAGATTTCTCTCTCAACAGCTTCTTCTTTTCTTGCTTTATTGCGTCTGCATTGGCCTTCATGGGAGGTTTCGGAGCTGGAATGCTCTCCAGCAGTTTGTTTTGCTTCTTTTCAATTGTGTGCTCCTTTACTGACTCACTCTTTGACTCAATGTCCTCATTTGCCTGTTTCTTGCTTGCTTTCGTGGTGGCCTGCATTTTGGGTGAAGATTTGAGGCTTTCCTTGCTGTCGGTTCTTAGCTTAAGTTTTGTTTGTTTAATCGCTGGAGGCGGTGCTCCAGATGTGATGTCTTTCTGGGTAGCAACTGGGTAGTGTAAGAAGTCAAGGTGCCTCAATTTATCCATTCCCTCTAAAATTTTGTTCTGTGATGCATTTCCCGGAAATAATACCCTCACTATCTTTTCAGTGGGGCTGGCTGGAACCCAGACGACGAGTGCCGTTACTGATGTGAGGTATGGGACAGAAATTTCTCCCTCCTTTCCATTGGCCAAGGTAATACCGGTCTTTGCCTTACTGTTACCTGCCCACTTCTGCATAAAGAACTGCATTTCCTTACTGTCCTTGACAGGGTTCAAAATGTACATGTCCAACTTGCCAACGCCCAACTTGTGAAACAGGGTGATAGGCTCGATAGTGTTGCTCGATACCACCCGGTGCAGGGGCTCAGGTTTGATACCCAGTTTGGTGAGGTACTGCAAGGTAAGTGAGGCCTCCTCAATGCTCCTTTTTACTTTCAGAGTTGATTCTGACATCTTCAGCTTCTCTGGAACGTTAAAGAACACCACACCAAGCTCGGGAGATATCAGGTTTTTCATCCATTCTCCATAGCCAGTTGAGCCTTGTGAGTGTTCCTCCTCTTGCTCTGCAATTTTCCTCCGCAACAGTCCGTTTATCCCAGGGAGATTGTCTGCTCCAATGTGAGTAAGGACCACGGAGTCTATCCGGTCCAAGTGTCGCACCAGTTTCCAAAAGCAAGACTTTTGCTCCGAACCACCGTCGATCAAAATGTTAAAGCCGTTGACTGCAAACAGGGCGGAGTCACCTCTGCCTCCGGGAAAGATGTAGCAGCATGGCTTGGATAGCTTCAGGAACCCTCCTGAGCTGGGAGGCTCCAGCAGCTCAAAGGGAGATGAAACATCCACGGTCTCTGAGACATAGTCTGTGAACTCTGTCACACCCTCCATCTCAGGCAGCACAGGGTCAGGGTTAAGTCTGTAGTCCAGCAGGAATGGTTTACTCTCAAACCCAAGGGAGCTCCAGGCCCCCTCTGCTGCACAACACACAGTCAAACACGCTCGCTGACCAGGTGCTGACTGACTGAGGACGGTTTTGATCTGAAATTCAAGGAAATCATTCAATCAGTCAAGTCAATCTGCAGTACTGTGTTCGGTTAGCCGTCGTCAAATTTGTAGCAACACAACATATGCTTACTTTTTGACTTGAAAGGATGTCTGAGAAATTCTTCCAGCCAAACACTCCTCCGTTAACGATGATGTCACCACCTTGCTCAGTGCTCTGACCGCTTAGGACTAGTAATTTGTGCTTTGCAGAGTCACAGAGCAACGTTCGTATCTGGTTGTGAGAGAAAAGCAAACACACTGTGTGATTTCTGTGTGAGGAATGGGCATCTCAGCGACGTGAGCTTACAAACTAGGTTACCTCTGTAGCGATACTGTCCACAGACGGATTCACTAATACGGCTGTCTCTAGGACATCACTCTTGTATTGAAGAAGTCTTTGTCCTGTAAAAGGAAAGAACATGTAACGTCCTAAGTGAATACAAAATCACAAACAGATTTTACCCATGGCATCAGTCACACTAAAATACAGTATTAGCGGCCCGTCAGCATCTTATTATTTTTCCTTCTCATTCGAACATTGGCAGCAGTACATAAATGACATAAACAAGAGCCGCTAGAGGTCCAGACTGACCAGCATTTGCATGAAATCTTGCATGTCACAACTATACTGTACATCAAAACCAGACCTAATGTATATAAATAAGGAAGTAGGTTATTACTTTGTGACTTTGTTATTAGAAAGGCTTTAGGATTGAATCTGTCTTTCGGGTGCGGTACTTAAATAGTTTTACTCTTACTTATCGAATAGGTCATTTCAAGGTTCTGTCCTGGGTCCTCTTTTATTTTCCTTGTATATGCTTCCTCTAAGCAGTCTTATCCGCAGCTTTCATGTTAAATTTTTTTTTTATGCTGACAATACCCAGGTTTATTTACTCGTAAAATGGAATGACATTGGTGGACTGGTTAATCTTGCCAATGGCGTGATGGTGATTAAAACCTGGATGGCACAAAATTTTCTTAGTTTGAATGAGGACAAGACAGAAGTCCTGATTGTGTGTCCGGAGGTTGTGTTTAATGGGGTGCAGGAAACACTAGGGTGTGCAGGGTTCAAGGCTAGGCCCTTTGATAAAAAAACATTCTGGTGTGATTTTGACTCACATCTCAATTTCTAAATTCACATTAGAAAGCTTCTTCAATCCTGCTTTTTTACCTTGGGAATATGGGCAGGGTTAGATGTTTTCTGCCCTTTGCAGACAGTGGAATACTTGTTCATGCTTTGATCTCCACCAGGTTGGTTATTGTAATGCCCTTTTTACTTGGTAGGGAACATATCAGACCAATTTTAGCCTCTCTTTATTGACTGCCTGTGAAATTTGTGAGATTTAAATTTACTAGATTTACTGACTTGTCAAGCCTTAAAAAATGAAGGCCTGGCATACATCCCATAGTTCCTGTACCCTCTGGAAATGGCAAGATATTTAAGATCATCAAGCCAGGGGCTACTTGTGATGCCCAGAACTACACTGAAGATGAAGGGCGATAGGTTTTTTGCAGCATACGCTCCGAGTCTGTGGAATAATCTTCACTGACATTAGACATTCAGATACAATACATTTATTTAAAAAACGGCAAAAGAACTATTTTCATTCTCTTGCTTTTAGCAAATCTTAAGTGTGTATTTGGTCTGTTTCTCTTGCATGTAAGTATGTTGTATTGTGAAGCACTTTGTGACGTGTCTAGAAAAGTGCTATAGAAATAAAGATTTACTTACTGATGTATATAATTGAATTGAGGGCGTAACACCTCCCCTCACATTAGGTTCTAGTGGGCAGTCTCTTCTGGTAAGTTGTAGCATCTGGCTTAAACATTAACACAAGAACTATTTTTTGTTTAGTTAGTTATGTGATCTAGGAGATATAAGACTTGCTTTGTCATTGAGGTCCATAAGTCTGGAAATGCATAAAACACATGAGAAATACTGACGTAAGATACTCGTTATGTTTTAAAGATCCATTATTACACATATATGTTTAGCAAATGTTACTTGTCTTGAACATTTTTGGGTTCTTCTGCTATTTTCAATAAAATGTTTTGAATTATTTATAAACAATGTTTTTGAAAAACGAGACATGCCCTTTGTTTTGATGACATGGCCCAATCTGGACACCCTTGGAGTCTATGAATAAGGAGAGTTGCTGCCCAAGCAAGTTATATGTGCTCAAAAAACATAAGAATGCCCCTTAAAATATAACTTGTGTTAGTATTGCGCTGGACCCCACCTCCGGAGATAAGTCTTAAATTTAATTAAAATATACAACATTGCAAAGCCCCTTGCGAGCAATCTGCTGGCTGTTGCCATGGGGATGGTGAGCTGGCGGCTGCCGCCAGCCGAGCTCCACTGACCCAGTCTTGGTCCTGCGTGACGCATTGCAGCATTTCTGTGAGAGGGAGTGGAAAAGCTCCCACATCTAATGCATATGAAAATGCACAGAATGACAGCAGGTTCAGGAGTCTCACACGGCGAATTCCAGGTGCCACATCAGGCTATATTAAGCATTTAGTCTCTCATTGGCTGTGAAATGCCTACAGAAGCATAACACAGGCAAGGGGTGTGGGTAGCTTCCATCGCTGTCAGGGAGGGGTAGGGGATTTGGGGCACTTACACAGCATATAAACAGTACTGTGCATAAGTCTCAGACCGCCATTAGATTAGATATACCATTGTTTCAGCAATGTTATGATGACCACATGTAATTATTTCTCTGCCTCGTTATTAGAATTCAACCAGAAAATATAGGAAGCTTATACAAAGAAGTTTAATTAGGAATGGTCTTATTTGGAAGTGTAGCAGCCATGGAACCACTTTTTCAGCAGGAGATATGCTAAAGCTTACAAAGACGTCCAATCATAGATAATATCATATATATATGGTCATAGAGTTGCAACAAATCCAATGGAGGCCTAATACTTTTGCACAGTACTCTATATATTGTATATATGAGTGCGCTTAGATACATAAGGAAAATTAAAAAATGAAATATGAATGTACCAGTAACCTTTCCATGTAATTGCTTTTCTCCTTGGCCATTGATTGCAGTCAGTTACCCGTCTACGATAACAGCCAGTTCTTCTAACTTAATAGAGTTTTATAGTTTGTATTTATAGTGCTATAACACTTTAAATCTGAAAAGCTGCACACCCTTCTCTTTAGAGCTGCCTAACTCAAAACAGTTTAGACTTAAATGGCAAATAACAAATCAGAAAGGGGAATTCAGGCGGTAAAAATATGTACGACACATGCAAAATGAGTCACTCATTAAAAATACTTCACTGTCTTGGAAATGTCAGAAGCCTATTTTTGTTATATAAACTGAATCATTACTGAAGACCTTCACTGAAAAGCCAACATAACCAACATCATTTTCCAACCAGTTAAAAAAAAGGTACTGCAATAAAGGAGTGAGTTGTAGTAAAATTTAAGTTGGTCCAAGTCCCTGGTGTGTCCCCCTTCAGGGTCAGGCATTACATAGGCATGACTGTTTCTGCCTAAAAAAGGGGCGTCCAAGCATGTAATGATCCTGCACTGCAGTATTGATTCCTACCTAGCCCAGCAATGGACTGGAACGTTCAGCTTAGATTTTGAGCTCTGGACCCCCTGCGACCCCGACCGGAAGAAGAAGGGTTCAAATGAAAAAAAAAATGGAATTAAAAAACGGAAAAAATGGAAACTGAGTCCACTTAGAGCTGAGATTGACTTAAACGATGGAAAATATCCAGTGCAGGGACACTGTGACCTTGGTGTGCTTTCATATGTAAGACAAAGGAAGTCATAACTCTACAAGGAGACAAGACATGACAGTCCCCGAAGACTGTGAGCACTGAGACAGAGGCCTAATGCCACCAAAGTCACCTTGCAACAGGACAGAAACCAATAATGCAAAAATAACCCACGAGCGATAGCTCTAACAATTTTGCACAGCCGTGGTCTTTTAGCACTGGACCGTGACAGCTTCACTGAGTAGTGGAGGTATTTATTTATTTATTTTAATATTTAACATTTGTATGCATACAGAAAAAGAATATAGATTATTGCGTATCCAAACATGAGGTCATAATGAGTAGTCCAGTAAACCTTATGGAGTGAAATATGACCCGGATTCAAAACAAACTTTTTTAAAAGTGAAAAAATTAAGAGAACACAGCAAACAAATCAGTTACTCTGCTTTTACTATTTGTGTGTGTTTGTGTGAAATTAAATTAATTTCTTTATTCTATAAATTGCTGACAAATTAAATACAATTATTTATTTACAGTAATGAAAAGGTTAAATCTGGTTGAAATAAACAAGATACCATGTTTTCAAATTTTGAATAATAATACAACTACTATTAAAAAGAAAATGAGTTAATATTCATTTTTAACAATAGCAATGTTATAGCTTAGTGTTTAACTCCTGGTGTCTTATACATTGCCTCTAAAAATAAGATTTGGTTCTCGTGATCATTAAGCAGAATGAGGTGTGTCTGTTTTGGATTTCATCAGTTACTGGGATATGTTGATTTGAAGAAAGTTTGGGGTGAACTCTTATTTATTTCCAGGGCTATAACTGTTATTTTCTCAATGACTTTTGGCCAGCTTTAGGTATAAACTGTGATTATTTATATTTTTGTTGCCAAAACCATGATTTTACTTGTCGGGAAAAGTCAAAGTTAACGAGTCCAGTCCTATTTTGTTATTAAATACCATAAATAGGAAATGTGAGAAGAATAACAGTAACTGTCTGTCCAAATTTAATATATTGCATAATTGTTTTCTTAGCCTGCTACATCCAGTCATGTGTGTCTTGTCTAAATGTCTCCTCTGATTTCAATAGTGTATTTGGGTTATTTAACACTAATGAAAATCTGTTTTAAAGAACTGACAAGTGATCTTACAAAAAGGCAAATGACTAAATCATTTGACATACACCGCTGAACCAAAACATTACCACATGACCAATGAATGCTGATCTCGATGCAACTATTATGGTCTGGGATAAATTAGAACAGGCTAAATGTGCGTTGGCTGTGGCAGACATAAAAAACTGAGCAAATCTTTAGGACCAGACGACTGGTTAGAATCTCAGCGCTGCTGCTGATTAGCAGAGGCCATTAAAGGGACAAACCATGAAGTGCCACCAAAATGTTAGGTTCCTAAGCCTCTTCAAAGGACATACCTGTTCCTAAATGACAGAAATGATACTGTGGTACAAGTCACAGAACAATGGATCTGGACTACGACTAATTGGAAAATCTGCCACTGTTGGCTCCATAATCTTCTGCTACTTAATTATAGCTCGGTTATAAGTCATTATGGATAAAGGAAACTAACCAAATTTTAGTAGATGTTAAAAAAAACCAATGCTCCTTACATTCACATATTGTACTAAATACCAGTGTATACTCAGATTTTTACTCAAGCCCCAGGTGGATAAAGGGAATCCTGTTAAACAAATAAGAAAAAAATATTATTCATTATTCATTCATTTAATATAATCATCTGTTAATTGAGGAAAATTAACAAATGTCTGGTGTGACCCCTTTGTGTAATTGTAATTGTAAAAAACAATATTTGGGGGAATTTTAGCCCATTGGTCTGTACTGAACAGTTTCAGCTCTGGAGTGTTACTGCTCGCTTCAGGTCCTTCCATTGTCTTTTGGGAGAAGGCTAGGATATTGACCTGACGGTTCCAAACATTCTTCATAACTTTCTTTTTCTTGTGTGTTTAGGATCGTTATTTTACTGAATGACTCACATGTTCTCGAGACTTCGTGTTTTTCTAGATAAAGGCAATTCCAATCACCTTCTGACTTGTGCTTGTAATGATCAGGAACCTGCAGCCAGTCAGCAGTTTTCTCTTGGGTGAGTAAAAAGAACAAAGAACCTTGCAATCTTTTTGCAGTCCTGCCTTTCACACCATTGTAGATCAGTTTTCCCCTGATAGTAGGCAATGTGTTAGAGGCCTTTAGATGCTTAGAAGTTCCACTGGGTTCCTCTGTGACCTATCGGATTATTACAGCGCTTGATCTTTTTGTGATTTTTGTAGGCTGGACACTCATGGTTAATATTCAGTTGGTCTGACATTGGACTGGTGGAATATAAACTCTTTATAGAAAGTTCTGTTCTGTAAGATGGGCTGGTCTTCAGAAAGCTCATTAGTTCATGCCATTATACACTTCCACAAATGGTTGTGAAGATCACACTTTAATAGATCCTTGGTATTTAAAAACAACATCCTTTATCCTGGGCAGAGTCACAGGAGAGCCAGTGCCGGATGCCAAGCCATCGCAGGGGATACACACACTAGGGCCATTTTAGCGTGGCTAAATTAACCTAAATCATGTCTTTCTCGCTATTAGGTAACAGTGCTACCCACTGAGCCAAGGTGCTGCATCAATTAAAAACACCGTTTTAATTTCAGCTTCAAATGAACGACGTTTACGTAATTTTGATGTTCAATTATATGTATTATTGGATAATTGTCCTCAATGAATAAATGATCAAAGATAATATTGTTTGTGTTGTTTCACTGGGTTCTCCTCATCTACTTTTAGGACTTGTGAAAAAATCTGATGATGGTTAAGCTCATATTTATGCAAATTCTAAACAGTTAGGCTTAGACTGAGGTTGTATAGATGCAGTTTGCGACACTTCTTGGCTGTTTGAAATTACATGTGCAAATTAGTCTGATCTGCATACTATTCCCTCTTATGCAGTGCTAAAGAATTATGGGATCAGTGGTTCATTTGCTTATAAAATACACTGGTTTCGGCCACTTCATTAGCTAAACGCTAGAAAACAAAGCTAAAGTTTAGTGCTTTGTAATTCCAGAGCTTTATTGGAAATGCGTTTATTCAGCATCTATAATACACTAATGTAAATAGGGTTGTTTTTTTTTACACCACGCTTTTTGGTTCTTTCCCTTGTGTGTGTGTGTGTGCGCGCGTGTGTGCGCGTGCCGTGTGTGTGTGTGTGTGTGTATGTGTGTGTGTGTGTGTGTGTGTGTGTGTGTCGCCCAGCCCACACACACACACAAAGTCATCTCTCTGTGCACTTGACTGCACTGTATAATGTACAATGTATAGCTAGTGAATCATGTAATGTTTCTGCCATTGTTTCTTGTTTAAAATGTTTAGAAGATTACCAAGTCTGTAAATAGACTTATTTACTCTTTTCCAATCTAAGTTGGATATGACAAAAGAAATCGGACATCACTAATGATTAAGAGGAGAACGTCATTAATAGGTGCTTTAAACTGTTTATGGTATTGTTCAAATTTCAGCGGTGTTTATTCATTTTTGACATCTTTACTTTACTACTTAAAAAACGGCGGCTGAGTTAAGTGTGTTTATGCTCACTTTTCCTAGCTAAAGTGTGGATGCCATGCCAAACTTCATGTGAGTTGTTGTTTTCTTTAAAGTAAGAGTAAGAGCGCTATGACGATAAGTCCCTAAGTAGAGCAAACGTAAGCTGCCTTACACTAAATGCTCTCTCTAGACATTCCGTTGTGACAAAGCACTTTCAACTGCTTCCTGTCCAGTTCAATAAGGATCATAAAGAGTACAAGGAAGTGAGGCTCAGTGATAGAGATAGAAGCAGGACAAGAACCACAGAGAAAGATGGTGATACTGGTTACCGATTGCTGACATTGTTGACTCGGACTTTGATTCTTCTTTACTCCCTTTGGACTGTTCTGTAATCGCCTGAACCCTGCCTGTTTCTGTTCATTTAGGGATTTGCCTTAAGGCTTTGTTTTGTTTGCCCGGTTTCAATAAACACCTCCGATTGCTTCCTACATGGGACGTAACATAGTTAAACTTATTGATGCTTCTTAATCACATCCTGAAAATGAAAGTCTTACCACTACTCAGGTTTTATCCTCTGAGAGTCTCCAACACCCCTGTAATCAGGTTATATCAATCAAAAAAACTGTTATCAGGCCAGTGTGGTCACGGCCGTGAAGTCAGCATGACTGAGGAAAAAATGGATTACTAATATGTATTAGGTTCATTATACACTCACCGACCACTTTATTACTGTGGCATAGATGCTACCAGATCCCAAAGGTGCAAAACAGATCCCAATGGTGCTCTACTGGATTGAGATCCAGTGAGATTAAGAGGGTTGGGGCTCTATGGCATGGTATGTTATCCTTCTGGAAGTAGCAATTTGAAGATGGTACAACGTGGTCATAAATATTGTCTGCAACAATTCTGAAGGCTATGACATTTAAAAAATGCTCAGCAGACATTAAGAGGCCCAACGTTTGACGTGCTTTCAGAGATGCTCTTCTGCAAGTTATTCAAGTCACAATCATCTTGACCATATGTACATGGTTAAATGTATTGAGTTGATTTTTGTATTTATTTTATTATTTATTATTGTCTACTACCTGTTACTTAGTTCAGGATTAAGACATTTGGGCATAGATCCAAATAGGCAGATTGCTTGTGCATGGACTTGTATTGGACTGAATAATGCCCTTTATCTCCCAGCGCTGGTCCTGTGATGTACTGTATTCTCCGAGATATGGATCAGACTCTGTCAACGACCAGAAAAAAGCAGGGTTAAATTGTGGGGCCTTGTGTTCCGAGACAGAAGCCGCTCCCCGGATGCCTCACCAGGAAAATGCAGGGCTTTAAAAAAAAATTTTTAAATCCTGTCTAATTTTATCTGACGGTCGCATCTAGTTTAATATACACTATATTGCCAAAAGTATCTGCTCACCGGTCTTGACTCACATATCAGCTTAAGTGACATCTCATTCCTAAGCCATAGCGTTCAATATGACATTGGTCCACCCTTTGCAGCTAGAACAGCTTCAACTCTTCTGGGAATTCTGTCCACAAGGTTTAGGAGTCTGTTTATGGGGATTTTAGACCGTTCTTCCAGAAGCGCATTTATGAGCATTTATTATCTGCATTTATTTATATTTAATTCATCCCAAAGGTGTTCTATCGGGTTGAGGTCAGGACTCTGTGCACAGTCAT
>JAUZSU010036403.1:0-10246 GCA_034780255.1 Parotocinclus maculicauda
AATCATACCTCTTTGCAAGTTTGGATCCTTTCTACCTTCTCCTTGACCATTTGTTAGAAGTGCAGATTACAAACAACGCAGTACTTGTCCTTTCCTCACCTCATCCACACACACAAATCCTACGCCACTAAAGAGATGTAGATAAGACACACTATTTTCAGTCCATTCTTAAACACAACCAGGCTGAGCTACACACTAAACTACTCACATCTTCAAAGGCGAAAAACACAACAAAACTATCAATTCATAATGAAAAATTTATTACCTTCTAAAATCACATTTTGCATTAAGGAATACAAAAGCATAAAAACACATAAAACACTAGTAACAATGAAATGAAACAGGTTATAAATAAAAACACAACAAAATAAGCATTTTTTTAATGTACTACGCTACTGCAGCGCATTTTCCATTTCATTTCTGTCCAATGACGTGTCATCTCCCCGAGAACCTTGCTGATATTGGTAAAGGTGCAATACCAGGTCCCGGATCTCCTCCCGTTTTCCTCGCACCTTCTGTCGTGGAAACCAGCACTCAAGCCTCAAAGGAAGGTCAAAATGCACCACAGGATCCTGCAGAGTGGAAGCCCAAACATATTTATTTCTTGCAGTTTTAACAAAAGTATATTTTTAATGAATGTGATTTTTGTTTGTGTTTACCATTAGAAAGCTCTCAGCATATTGCAATAAATATAAACCACAGTCACTACTGTTGTCTTGCAGGGGAACTCTGCAATGGGAGCCCATCATCCGCTCTGCACTGAAGTCACGAAAGCCACCTCTTTTTACCTCCCACTCTGCCTGTAGATATCTGAATGCACACCATATTAAAAACAAACAGAGAAAAGCTGTTTAATTTCCCAAACAATTACCTAAATCTATTCCCATGCTCAACATTATATTTATCTGGGGTATCATTTTTAGTAATGCCACAAATTTCAACATTTAAAGAATAGCACATATTTATGCATAAATAACCTGTTACACAATGTAATGTAATTCCTTATCCACTGAATTCGATTTGGCAAAGGGTTACAAACTCCAATACTGGTTTAAACGACATGTTCACAATGAATTTTTGAAATAAAACAAAATAGAGTTGAAGTTCTATTATAAACTTTATTCTGTTGTGCATAAACTTGTATTACACCATTTACTGCCATTGCTTCTTTCTCTGTTAGATATTTACCTTCAGAGTCCTCTTTTAAAACCCTGACATTATTAAAAATCTCCAAGTCTAAAACATCTAGCCTAAATGTCTGAGACCACTATTGATTTTTTTTGTTTGCATTACAAGCAATGGTGGGTTAAGAACCCAACTGTGGCAGCTTGGCAGAGGTGGGATTTGAACCCTGGCCCATCAGGTAGAATGAAAGCCTATTTTATTTTATATGCAGTCCCCTTATCTGATAATCTAATTGTGTGGTAGCAGTGCAATTAATTAAAAAAAAAATTTTCAAATTAAAAAAATAATAATAATAAAAATCACACGAGACATGCTGCTATATTTAGAAAAAGGTTACAGCTATGATCAGAATGTGAAAAAAAAATGTGATGTCAGCGATTTTGTCTGTGGGTTAATTGTCAGTGCTAGATGGACAAGACTTGAGTATTTCTGTAACACCTGATCTTTGTGCAGACTCTAAAGTTGCAACTGTGCAAAACGCTGCAATACCCATGTAAAAATTGACCATGATGTTTAGGTGGCAGAAAAACTCTTTCTACTATGGTTTTACCAAATAACTACAGTACAACCATGGCTGATTCATACCCTACACTAGTAGTTTGATAGGAAAGGTTGATACAGCCATAACTCACTCTCGTAGAAGTTTGAAGATGCGCTCATGAACAGATAACTTCAGAGAATCCATAATGAGAATGCAGGGTCTGAAAATATTCATACAATTACTCAAAATACTTTAATTAATGTATTAATAACGATGTTATCAAATGAATAAAATAATTAATTAAGATGAATTGCTTTTTGTTGACACTATTTAAACTGTTTATAGTGCTACACAAATGGACAATATACGATTTAACAGAATGCATTTAGTTCTACATAATGTACTTCTCACAAAAATTAGGGAACATTTCATTAAGGGATATTCATTTTGAAATATCCCCAAATTTATGTGAGCAGTATATTTCATAAACACATAACAAAAAAAAGAGTAATTATCAAAACAGTACATTTCTAATACAAAGTATTAAAATAATCATGTAAGTTTACTAGAAAATAACATGTACACTGTACAGGGTGTGTCAAAAGCCACAGGACACCCTTTCATTTCAGAAACAAAAGGGGAAATAACATATTGAATACCCTAACAAGTAATGGGTGACAGGGCCTCTTTTAGGCTATGTTCAGAGGAACATGTCCCATATCTTGAAGGCTACCATATTTGATCATGGGCAAGTTTTTTTTCCCCAATGCGAAGGTAGTCAAGTAGCATATCAAAGAAGATCAGAATTGTCTTCTAGAATTGTCAACTAGGGTCTCTGGGTAATCCAATGGCCATTGGACCATTTTTTGACACATTGTCTCGCTGTCCTACTGAAGCAATGACCCAGCTGAACATATTTATAATTCCTTATATACAATCACAATTCAGTTATGTTTTTTCCCATAGTTTTTTTCCACCCATCTTTACTAAGATTGAACATCAAACCTGAAGGAGACTGTAGATATCCAGTTCTCTATACGCAAACATAAAATCACAAATTATACAAAATGGGATATGTAACACTATCCCCACACATACCTTTTACAGACAGTCTGTCGTTTACAGGTGCTTTCTGTGCAGTTCTGTAGATACAAGTCAATAAGTGCTCAATACATAAATATAATGATATACAAAACACAATAGTGTAACATTTTGAATACTTAGCTAACATTAGTCATTGTCATTTACATTAAGGTCACTTACTGGTGGAGAAACAGGAGGTCTTGAGTTTTTCTCTTCTAGGACAAGAAACAGGCTGTAGTTGTCTCAAATGTTCAGTGATGGACATGGATACAACTCATTCTCATAAAGGTCTGTTTAAGGGCTATACCTGCATCTCTCTCCCCATCACCTTGCTGAGATTCATGCTGAGCCTCTGGGTCACCGTTTTCTTTTCCTTCTTGCACTGGGGTATGACCTCCCCTTTCCACATGCTGTGGCTCATCCAGTCCAGGGAAACACACCACTACCAGATACCAGTGAGCTCTAGGACAGAAAACTTAGCCATTCAATTAACATCATGTAATATTATACTGGTCAATACTGGTTGTGCGTTTTTCTTTTTCAATACAAATAAAAGCTCACTCTTGATTGACGGGCACAAAGAGGAAGTCTTTCTCAAAGATGTCAACGTGTCGTGTCCATGTCCTGACTCGCTGGTGCCTTCTGAGCTGAGCACTAAAGATACGCAAGCAACATTCACACAGTCATGATTTCATTGTCAGACACAAACAAACGCTACAATTTTATTGGAATTTGTATTCGTTTTTGCCTACATCCACTTACGGTGTGCTAGTGCTATCTTCATTAGCATTGTCCCGCCGTGTGAGCTGTTTGTAAAAAAAACTGCTAAACACGTGAGACCGTTTCACTGATATATGAGGAGCCTTCTGGAACAGCAGATACCTTTAACAAACAAAGTTACATGTAGCATATTAATACAAAGTAGAGTGGCAGATGTGTGTGGTTGTGAGAATGTTGGATGAGTTTGAACTCTAAAACACAACCGCAGCTTGAGTTAGATCATCACATTACGAGGATGACCACAGCACCACCACAAAACTAAAAACATTCCACCAACCAAAAATATCCAGCCAACAACATCCTGTCCTGGAGGCAGCATTCTGTGAACACTGTTGAAGGACTGTAAGATGACTAACAATGTGCAGCAAGATAAGCATATGACGTATATCAGAGACAGTAGCCTAGTATCTACACCTAGTATCCACAAGGTGGATCAACAATGCAAGTTGCCTTTAAGAGTGGATCAAGTGGACACAGTGTTTAAACACTCCAGCAGCACTGCTGAGTCTGATCCACCAACAAAAGTGTATCTGCTCTTTGCTATGTCCTGACTAATGAAGAACACAAAAGGACTACGCATTGTAATAGTAGAACTGCAAAGTGTTTGTATGTGTTAAATATAGATCAGATAACTTGGACAACGAACGTTGAAAAAAGGAAGTGGTTTGACGTTTAGACACATCAGAGTATTTCTGTACCAGAACAGAACGTGCAGTGTTCTTGGACTTGTCATTTTATGTAGACAATTATAATTCCTACAACTTACTTGAGGTAGAAGTCAATGATCACATCATTGAGAAACTCCCCACTATCTAGGCATTCCAGGTCCTCAGTGGTTACAGTAATAGCTCCTTTACATGGTGGAGGAGGAAACTGGATCAATCTAAAAAATAAAAATATATAAAAGTCATAATAAACTTTACACTAAGTTGCACTATAATTGAAATTACTCACTAATTATCACACCGTAAACTGCAGAATCAGAATTGATAAAGCCTTGTTTATACTCCCAAAACAGCTTCAAAAAATACAAAATAAATGGTGAAATCAAAGGCACTTCAGAAAAGTTGCTCTCTGACTTTACCAGTGAAGAAAAGTGACTGGGTGTGGATGGAGCTTTAACTCTATATACTGAAGGTCCTGCAACGAACTGGCAACATATTTAGGGTATATCTTCACCTGCGCCTCTGGAGTCCCCGACAACCATCACCAAGATAGGCGGGGTTCAAATGTGGGGGGAATGGAGTGAAGTAAATAATTACCTAAAAAATAAAATAAGCTTCCATTCTATTAAATTAGGAAATACCCTTGGAAAATACACCAAACTGTTTTCAAATAACTGATTCAACAGTACCCCAAGATGAGTAAGGCAGAAAGACAGTATCCAAAATTGTCAAATACGGAACTACACAGAAGGCCAAATTAGTTTAATTAAAAGGTTGTATTACAGCAGAACAGTATCAACATCTGGTTGGGGTAAACAACTTAAATATTGGCAAAATTGTTTGTTTATAAAACAGCAAAACTGTCACGGTATGCATTGTGTAAATGTTACAATGTTACAGTGGAGATTACATGCGTGCTCTCTTTATAGACATCTCATGCAATTTCATTTTTTGAACACCACAGGGCATATACATCATATTTTGCATTCTCCAGTGAAAACTGTAGCACTTTGGAATGTTTAATCATATTTGTATAGTGCTTGTTACACACAAACTTAATCCAAAACACACTTAAAATGTCCGGTTATTGAAATTATCAATTGCAGAGTAATAAATGTATATGTGCATTTTTTTTGGATTGTTTAAACTTCAGAAATAAAATGGTAATCTCTTTTATTGAATGTAAACTCACTAACAGAGAAAACTGAATAGTGAACTCAGTATTATGAATTGAATATCGTGAGTGTATCGTTACACCCCTAGTTGGTAACATAAAAAAAGGAGTTTAATCTGAATCTGTTTCAAACATAACTGAATGTCTGTTGGGAAGGAGGAAAAGGTAAGGAGAAATGTAAATGGATTATTTAGATATATTTAATGAATGCATTAATAGTTTACTATGCTTTTTAATGCACCGATAGATCAAGTACCTCTGAGCAGGACCGCAGTGCCGGTATCGAGTCCAGTCTGCTGCAGGTTTATGTGCCAAGGACACACTGTAAGTCCCCTGAGTTCTGCTGTGACACAGCGTGTAGACCGAGTGCGTCTGGGCATCTGATTCCTGCTGGGACTACACAGACACAAAAAGACTCATTCAGAGGATTGTGTAATATTTTAATGTAAAGGAAAATTTGTTCATAGTTCAGGAAACTTTTTAGTCACTACTGCCAGATTGGTAAATGTGCGGCAAGAAGAACAACGTTCAACCTTTTAATCTGACATTAAAGAACTATTTCTCTAAGAAGCTTTCACTAATGAATATAATAACTATTGATTCCAAGCTGCTTTGGTTTACACACAAATGATCACACAAAAATGAAAAAATGTTTAGTGAGTAGTGCAGGGTGATATGACTGCCAATCAATATCATGATTCATTCGACACTTTACATTGATTATATGTTTTTGGGTTTTGCTGTTTTGTTTTTTTTTCTCTCGATGTTCACTGACAAGGTTTGTACTGTGAATAAGTTTTTATTTTATTAAATTATTTATTATTATTATTTATTAATTATTTCAACAAATTGAAACCATTCATGATTTAGTAGGATGTGGCATTTCTTTCCATCTTTATATTGATATTGTGGGCAACGTATCGCAAGAATATTAAAAAAAAAAAGAGTTAAAAAAATACTATATTGAAAAAATCAACACGGGCAGGAATACAATAAATTCAGATTACGGTTCTGAATGTCAGTCTCTATTAATTGTCGCTTTATTGCCCAGCCTTAGTTTAGGAAGTAGTTCATGCTTGCAAGAAGAAAAAGCAACTTAATGTTCACATGGTAAATTCCATTTCAAAGCAGTAACTCATCTATATGTGTTGAGGTATATGTGATCCCTCATATGGTTTGTGACATATATGTTACTGTATGTTTTAATACAATTCAATTTTATTTGTATAGTGCTTTTTACAATAGACATTGTCACAAAGCAGCTTTACATTGATACATGAACAATTGTAATAAATTGGATTCTATTGTCCCTAATGAGCAAGCCAACTGGCGACAGTATGGGTAATGCAGTGCAATGGAACCCCCAAATCAGAAACTCATTCAGAGACAAAGCAGCTCTCATTCAAGTGTAAAATCTCTGTGGGCACTTGCCTTGTGGTAAAAGTGTCAAAAAGATCTCAGGTAACCAGCCATTACTCTGTAAACATAGACACAGGACGCTGAAGCATCACACACCTTAACCACGGTGGTAGCTGTGCCTGCTGATGCTGGTGCAGATTCGGACTGCCGCGGGACAGTCTGCGTCTCCATTTTGGGGTACAGCAGCTGCAGCAGATGTGCGTCTCGACTGTTTTGTAGGATCTTCAGACTCTCATGGTGGGGGAGTGGGGATAAGAGGTCAGTCGTTCCATGCCCGAGGCCTACTATATCCATTATGGAAGCAAGCAGGGCACCTTGTACTCCGTTTAGGGGTTCACACACAAACAGTGCAACACATGTGCTTCCCTCAGCTGCGGCACATAGGACAACATACCCGTACATTCATAAGACAGCATAAGAAGAAGGGGGGAGAAAAACAATTAAAACGGAAAAAAAAATCCTGAGTAGCACAAGAATAAAATAAGTTACAATTCTGCTACTGGTTCAAAATATATTGCACTGTTATAATGTTACAAAATAACTGACCATAATGAAACACTACAGCAGTGTGGAAGGTATTCTTATAACAGTGTTGCTGACAGACCTGGGCGTGTCCCTGGCTGTATGATGGACAGCTCGTTATACAGGCGTCGCAGTTGAGTTTCAGAGACCCACAGGAGGAGAACAGATGGGGTTGGGGCTTTACGTTCTTTGAATACCCCGCTGTCCCATACACTGTACTTCTGCACATGTGTGGTCGCCACAACTGCTTTTACATTTGAACCTGTAGAGTCTATAAAGAAATTAAATTAAAAGTCATTTTATAGTTACTTTAAATAGTAAACTGCACACACATGCAACTCTCACATCTCTGTCTTTTTTGGGTGTTTGGCCATACAATATGTACAGCAAATGGAATTCAGGTAGTAAGACTCATATTATGGGGATCTGGAAGTGAACACAACTGGCATTGCCGATTTGAGACATGAAAATATACAGTGCCAAGCACAAGTAATTCACTCCCTTGAATATTACTTTATGTTACAAATCTGCACAAAGTAATCCATAATACTTAATTAGTCTGCAAAATTGCACACACAATCTCGATCTATATTTACCAAAAGAATGGGCAAATTTGGCAGGGTCCTGATGTGTAAAGCACAGTATAACAATAGCACTAAAGCCTTCCGGGTTTGCGGGGTAAGGGGGACCGACAAATTTTTATTCAGTTGGAATTGCCTGAATTTGTTCAGATATTCTGCATCAACAAGAATTGTTGCTTTTCAAAAATGCACCGTTGAAGCTTGTTATGTACTCATATGGCTACATAGTGATTTGTAATAAGAAAACGAATGATTGAATGTATGTAGTTATTTTAAAGTTCAATTAATTTAAAAATATTGTTTCATATGTTTTTTTTCACATTTAGCTATTTGAATAATTTAACAGCACTAATGGTACATTATACAGGAACACCGTCAATGAAAACTTTAGAAGAAAGGCTACACTAATACTGGGAAGGTCTCCCTTTGCATTCAGACCAACTTCAGTTCCTCGTGGCATGGACTCAACAAGACGTTGGAAGCATTTCTTTGAAATTGTGCTCCATAATTAGACAACAATTCTTGAAGATTTTCAGGCAGACTTTCATGCTGGGAATCTCCCATTCCGTCATGTTCGGGAAACCAGTTTAAAATGAATTCTGATTTTGTGTTGTGACATTCACATTATCGTGAAGAAAGTAGTCAAGAGAAGACTGATAAAATGTTGTAAAGACTGTAAACATACTCAGACACGTGGTATTGAAATAATGATTGACTGGGTTAAACCACCTTCATCTGTCTGATCTGTTAACACTACCATGCGCCTCAGCGGAAATCAAGATTCATTAGACCATGCAGTGTTTTTCCAGTCCTCAACTGTCCATTTTAAGTGAGCCTGTGCCAACTGCAGTAAATTAAGTGTCCATGTTCAACCTTGTTGTTTTTGTTTCTGTTTGAACTAGGCTGGCCATTCTCTGTTGACCTTTGTTATCAACATGGTGTTATCATCTGCAGAACTGCCATGCTCTGGATGTTTTTTTCTTTGTTGCACCAACCTGAGTAATGACTGGTTAGAATAGGGGAAGGTCCACCCAAAAAAAGTGCTCACTGAGTGTATGATATTACTGGAAATATTCAATGCCTCCAACAAAAGGTAAAGTAGTAATCAGTAAAATTTATATTTACATTTACAGTGTAAATAAAAATTGGTGTAGTATTTGGGTAGTGGGATAAATATATATATATATATATATATATTTTTTTTTTACTAATTATTTTTGGGTCACCACAGGAGAATGTCCTCATCCAAAGATACAATTTAGCACAAGTTTTTTTTCCTAGATTGCTTTCTTGAGGCAATCTTCCCCATATACCAGCTTGGGACCAGCATTAGAAGACCCTGTGCAACTTCAGTGGCTAAAATTCATGTTGCATTCCCCACCCAGGATTTGAACCTAGGCCCTCAGACACTGCTGTTTCCAGCAGCTTGCTACCCACTGAGCCACCTAAGCCTGATAAATTACTTGTCAGATTATGTACATGACACAATTTACTAATATAAATGCTAAAGTGATAAAAATGATAAATGCGAAGGTACCTTTCACGGAAAATGTGACTTGATCATCTGTGATCTGCAAAAGAAAGAAAATATCAAAGCTGATCCAGTACAGGGCACAATGCGACACAAACAATAATTATTATTATTATTATAATTCGAATAAACAAAAAAAACCTTTCAAAATCAATCCTTTGTCCAAGCCAACCCATATAAGCATGCTATGAATGTGATAAAGCTATAGGTCACACCTTCACATGTCCACTGGTCAAGGCACTGAGGCCACTCATGTATATGGCAGAGAACTGGAGCTCCATCACTGGATGCATGCCCATTGAAGTTCCAAAGCTCGAAGTCTGAAATGCACACAAGAACAGAAGATCACAACTATCAGCAGTCATTGTATATAATATATGATGTTACATAAAGTACTTATTTATGCAAGGATCTCTCCGAGATGGACTGAGAATGAACCCTTGAAAATACACAGAAGCAGATTTAATCAATTTTTGTCAATATAATGACTGAGAATGTTTATATTATAGTAATGCCCTGTTTAACATCCACTGTAGTCTAGATACTTTGCACATAGAGCTTTATTTTAAACAATAATATTGTTTGCTCTGTAAAACACTAACCGTGAAGAATACAAAACAGTAGCTGACTATGGACATATATTGTGCAACATAAACAAATGCTTTTCATGTGTATTGCCATTCTTTATTCATTTTGTATAACACTTACCTACACGGGTTAGACAACGAAACTGAAACAACTGGTTTTGGACTATAGCAGCCCGGCCGTGTATATTGACCCTGTGGATCCCGACGGACAGTTCTGGTGGAAACAGGAGAGTTGAGG
>JAUZSU010036414.1:0-10245 GCA_034780255.1 Parotocinclus maculicauda
AGTAGTTCTTGTTTGTACGTTCTCTATACGTGTAAATCGTACAATAAAGATTTAATAAACATTTAATATGTTACATAGCACGACCCGTCTTGTAACATAGGGCATTTTTGTTTAATCGGACCAGCTGGTTATTAGGACCAAAACGATCGCGTCCCGATGTGGTCCCATTATATATATGTTTGTGTGTACATTCACTGGTCACTTTATTAGGTACGCTTTTGTTTCTAACTGCTGTGGTGGAACTGTGGTAACCAAGTGGTTAAGGTAATGGACTATGGACCAGAAGGTCCAGGGTTCAAATCCCACCTCTACCACAGCTGGGTCTTTGACCAAGACCCTTAACTCACAATTGCTTGGATTGTAAGACGGTATTAATTGTAAGATGCTCTGGGCGTCTGCTAAATGCTGTAAATGTAATTGGAGTTGTAATTACAGATTGTAGTGCACCTGTTTCTCTACATACTCACATACATACATGCTAGTATATAAAGAACATATATTTTAGATACTGTGCCTATTTTTAATGCGCCTTCCTTATTTCTGTTCTACTTGGATCATGAACTACATAATAATCACCACTGGGTGGCAGCATATTTCCACAGATAAACCTATGATTTTATTGATTCCTTAAAATTTAAAGAATCAGTGCTTAATTTGTAGAGCCTTTGCTAATAATGGCGAAGTGTTACAGTGTTAGTAATCTTGGATGTAGTGCTGCAATGTTGGTTAATTAAGCTTTTTGGCATTGCGACTATCATCGTTTTCTTCCTACAATTTAAGTGCCCTCTTGCTGAAATGGGGACGTGTGAGCCCAGACTTGACATTTTCTACATACAAAGAATCACAGAAAACACACATTATACATTTCCTTAAACCAGCCACATAAATAGTGTTACTAATTTGCCCAAAAAGCTCATACAAGGGGCAATATATCTACCACAGAGGTACTGTTAGCCTTTTATTATATTCAGAACCAAATGACATTACTGATTTGGGCACTTAGCTATGTCATTATTCCACTACCAGTTTTACATTTACCGTATTTAGCAAACGCCCTTATCCAGAGCGACTTACAAAAGCGCCTTATCATATCAGTAACATAATCTATTCCTAATAGTTTTCTCATTAAGACCAAGTCCAAGCCCAGACCAAGGAAAGACCTTTTTAGCATTTCCACTCTGCAGCATATATAACCACCAGACTTTATTAAATACATCTCACATAAAATATATTCGTTTCTATCCTAATTACCTGTTTTATCCTTTCCATTTACCATATAAATACTCTTTTGCCTATTTTAAAATGACTATTTTCAGTCCCAGTACCTGTAGCGGCCATGACCATAGAGACCATCGAAAATACAGGTGATTAACAAAGTATGAAGAGCAAAAATAACTACAGTCTGTAATTGTAGAACTACACAGTGCATCTATATGGAAAGTTAGCAAATGGGGAATGAATGTAAAAGAAAGGAGGTGTTCCTAATAGTGACCAGTGAGTGTACATGTATAGGAGGAGAACCCATGTTCAGTTCTCCTGTACTTCGTAGTACCAGTACAGACTGGTTCTTACCACTGGGGGGCAGCAAATTTCCATAGCAGGGTCTAAAGAAACGTGTGATTTGTAAGACCAGCATCAGGTGCAAATAACCAGTGTTTATTTTGAGATTTTAGAGCTTGTGCTATTAAACCTAATGAGACTAATCCTGATGTGTTAAGAGTCCAGACCAGAACAGTAACATAGGCTAAATAAGGGCGAGAATTGCCACCATTAAAGATTGTATGTAATCCCCAAAAAAGGGGAGCTTCGAAGCGTTTGCACTATGCTTTGGTCTGTTCTCATTCGTCTGTAGTTACCATTATTGTTCTCCTGCGACTGTGAGTATGCTTTTCATTGTATTTATGCTTTCATACGCTAGTAAATGTACTTTGTCACATAGTTAAATGGCACATTTGGTTACCTGTTAGCATTTGCTGCTACCTGTAGTCATGCCCTTAAACAAAATGGTATACCAGTTTGCTTTAGAATAGTGTTGACTGACTTAACACCCTCTCATATGCTTTAAGATTTACTGATTATACATTTCTCAACATACTTTTCGGCTACTCTTGATGAAAGAATTCTTTTTATGGAGACAGCTGACATTAGCGATAGCGCTACATGTGTACTGTGCCCGAGCCCACCTTTTTAAGCGGGCATGAGCGTGGTACAGCATACAGTTCTTGGGCACGGTATGGAGCAATCACAGTAGTCAATCATGCCACACTTTGGGGGTCAAACATGCTTGGGTACAGTACAGCCACACTGTAATGGCAGGAATAATACAAGCCTTACCAAAAATATCACCCAGGGATCAATCAAACTGCAGTTCATTTACTCCCCATACCAACTCAATCCAGTTCATGGTCATTGGAGGGCCTTATAGGGCAGCACAGGGTGAAAGAAGGGACCTATACAGGGCATCAGTCTATTGCAGGGTACACTGACACTCAAACACTCGCTCACTCTGGGACGCTCCAGAGACTGTAATTTATTTAGTGCATGCCTTTCGAATGTGGGAGGAGACTGGAGTATCTGGAGGAAACCAGGGACATATTAAGGACATGTAAGGCAGCCACTGTGAGGTAACTGCACTAACCAATATGTCACCGCGACACTCTAATTGCAGTTTAGTGTTTTAATTACCACAGTCGATGCTATGTTTATTTATGCATTTATTTGGCAGCCCACAGCCCCATGTGATCATGTTTTGTAATGCATTATAAAACGATTAGTTTTTCATTCCTCAAGTTTTTCCCAAGGTCATTATGCAGTAGAGCTAAATACAAGTTAAACATTATCAACTGTGCAAAAGTATTAGGCCACCGTTAGAGAAGATATGCCTTTGTTTTAGCAACAATAGAACAACAATATATAGTTATTTTCCATTCTCTTTATTAGAATGCACCCATAAAAATGTATGTAGTATAAAAATATATATTAAAAACAGCTTCTAAAGGCTATGGTGGCAAATATTTAATGTGACATAAGCAATCGCAGTATCTGGAAGCTTCATCAGGATGTCAAGTTGACCCTTTTCTGCCCAAAGAAGCAGAACAGGGTGAAAAGGGTAAGATATTCTGAAGCTTAAAGACTGGACTGAAGTTCAGTGGGAAAGAGTATATGTAGTGTGACAAATACAATTATGTATGGTCCTTATACCGTTGTTAAAACAACAGCTTTAATGGTGGACTAAGACTTTTGCACAGTACTGTGTATTTTTTGGTCTTAACTTGGAAACAGGGACGTTTGGCAAAAAGTACTATTCATTATTAAATGATGAGGGTTTATAGCTTTGTATCAGGATTCATGAAGCACCAGAAACGTCCAAAACAACAAGTTTTGGACGCCCACCGGCAAACAGCATGGCAGCGTTCCTTGTCATGTTCTGATGGCCTATGGTTCAGGATAACCTGAAATAATAGTGAGAACAGAGTTGAAAAAGCATTCGGAGCACCTGCCTGTTCGATATTTCTGCGTCTCTCAGTTGTTTGGTGAAAAATCTGTGTTCATGTTGCGCTGTGGGGTTTCAAACAGATAGAAATAGTGTTTTACTCTGACAGCTCGTTTAACCTGAACATTGTTCTGGATCTGTCTTTTAACTCCTGACCTAGGCTTATACTCGCCACTGATTTCACAGTTCTCTTCCTGAATCTCTTTCTTACTTGAACGCATGTAAATGTGCAGCCCAGTTTTGTTTAGTCAGCATCCCTGCTGTGCTTTATCGCCTTGTTTCGAAGTTCTTACAACTGGCAGACACTGAAAAAACGTTTGCAGATGGACTAACGCTCCGTTTGCATGAGCTACGTCTTTGTGTGGATGATACAGACTTTAAAGGTCAGGTCCAACTTCAGCTTGCTGCTCCATTTATACCGTATAGAATAAGGTTTGTGCACACGCAACAAATTACACAACAGCAGCCCTTTTTGTTTTTCTAAAAGGGATTTCCATAGATTTTGGAACATGACTGTGGGATCAGCTTCTGCTGTTGGACAATAAGCCCTGGCTCACTTTTGCCATTCCAGGTTTCTGTGCAAGCCATCTACGTTCTTAATAAAACCGGTTCTCTGTGGACTTCGTTTAAGGACGGCAGGGTTGGCCTGCAGGAAGCCGTAATCTTGCAGAAGGATGTGACGTGAACGTCTTCTAGTTCAATAACTTCTATTACATAATAATATTTTTATTTCCTTAATGATATAATGCATTTTAGAGTCTCCGCAAAATGTTCAGTAGCCATTACGCTGCTTTTAATTCTGTGCTGAATTTAATTCTGGGGTTACCAGATCCATAAAAGCCACAGAATCCACAGTGTTAGGTTACAGAACCCAAATGTAATCCAAATAATGATACACAGACGCTGAGAAATCTAATTAAATTAGCTAAATCCAGCTCTCTTGATCTGATTTTATACTCCGACAGCATTTTATCAGTGTCAGAGGTGGAACGGGTGTTAAAAGGCGGCGGATGGTTCGGAAAGTAATTAATCCCAAAGGGTCTTGACAGATGTCCCCTGAAAACATGTATGAAGAGGAAAACTGAAAGTTCTTAATAGGCATTAACTCTGTTCCTTAACTAGGTTTCAGTCTGCATTTAGATATGCTAATGGACTTCACACACAGCAGACACAAACATCCTTCTCTATTAACACGAGCGTGCGTTGGCATTTCACTTTGGCGCCCTGTTCTAATTTAAACCACCTTAAAGATGACCAGTTTTAGCAAGAGAAACAATTAGCACTATTTAGATAGACTAATGGATTTGACCCTCAGCAGGCACAAATGCTTCTCACTAACACGAGCTCTGGAGATCTTGGTGCAGGAACGTCCTCTAGCGGGCCAGCAGATGTGCCCATTCTAAAAAAATTTCCAATATATTCTTAATAAGCAGCCAAGTCTAATTTATTTGAATTAGTATGACTACCTGCGTACCAATTTTTTGCCCCCCCCTCAGGGACATGAGAGCGGACCGAATCACTTTCAGTATTAAAGGTGAACGTGTGAACGGGGGTTTCTGAGAGCTGTGAATTATTTGAAGGGAACGGCAATGCTACTATAGTTTCCTTGTCAGGGCAGCACGTCTGTGTGGATTTTGCATGTTCTTTCCATATCTGTGTGGGTTTTTTTCCAGGTACTCCGGTTTACGCCCACATTCCAAAAACATGCATGCTAAATTAATTGGTGTGTATAAAGTGCCTATGAGTGTGTGTGCCCTACGACGGGTTGGCGTGCCGTTGGCTGGGCGTCGGCTCACTCACAACCCTGTCCGGGATCAAGTGGAGAAGTGTTTCAATGTCAAATTATTAGAGACGTGCAGACTAAGGATGACTTGTTTTATTGTTTAATCAGTACAACGTGAACAGCGATTCACAACGTTGTGTTTTTTCTCCGTCTGGGTGACTGGACTGACTGGCAATCCTTGTGTAGAAACGCAAACCAGGTTCCAGCTCCCATTTAAGCGCAACATTGTGAAATTCTCTGAGCAAACAGACTGTATTAAATCATCCACAGAGAGAGGAGTTAGGCCATAACGGTAAAGGTTTAATTAAGTTCTATTTTTAGCACTTGCTCACAGTCTTCTGTTTTTACTGATTATTACCATTAAATCTGATCTGCCTTGGCCTGTGTTTCTAAATTAGCCTTTTAGCATCTCCATGCCCAGTTATTCTGCTGTACGGCCTTGCTAGCACAGCACTAGTACAAACGTCTGGCTTTGCACTTTGGGCACTTTTTTTCTCACCCAGGCCTGGCAAGTCATTAGCATTTACCATGTACAGTAAGCAACCTGAATTCATTGTGCGTAGACAGAGGGACTATATGGACACAGATGGGTACACCCCTTGCAGGGTTCCAGGATTTGAACCCAGGCTCACAGGAACTGCCATTTTCAGCTGTGTCCCGAGTAACCACAGAGTAACAGGAGTTGCATGAGTTATTTGTTTTATTTTATTGCATTTGAAATGTGGGGAAAACCCCGGAGTGCCTTGAGAAAGCCCATACAGACAAAAGGAGAACATGCAAACTACACACAGGCAGCAGCCAGTGTAGGTCTGGATCTCCAGAGCTGTGAGGTGACAGGGATAATCACTGTCCTCCATTACTATTCGTTGCCTCTGTCTGGGGCAACACTGGAATTTAGAATGAAATTATAACAATAAGAAAATTTTGCATTCTTAAGTGCATTTCTCTTTCTACATGCATTCTTGTCAAAAAAATAGACCTTTGTGTGTCCCCCACTACCTGTATAATCTCTTTCTGGTTCTAAATCTGTAAATTTATATCTGTAATTTAGTTTAGAAACATATTTGCAGTTGGGCTTTTGCACATAAGAGAACAATCCTATAAAAGCAAGGCCATAAAGAAAAATAAGATTTTCATGAACCAATATTGAATTTTCTTATCACCTTTTTCTAATCCTACTCAACTGGATCACAATCTTGCCCGTTTTCTAGCTCTGAGACTAGAAAATAATTTCCTGACCTTACAATATCCTCTGCCATTTACACCCAGTAACACTAACATGGAAATATTGAGCCTTCAGCCTGGTAGGTTCTGATTGTATCGTGTTCATATTAGGAGAGTAAAATGATGGTCTTATATGGTAACAAACAAAAGCAAGAACAACTGGATGCCCAATCCTGCTTCAGAAACGCTCAAGCGATTGAGGAGCAGAGGCATGAAGCAGCTGCTGGCTCTAAATGATTCACGGAGTTGAGAGAAAATATTTAAGTTCACACAGCTTTGAGCTTTGCACTTCTTTACTCGTCTCAGTCACCTCCACACACAAAACTGATTTTTCAAGCTTCTGCTTCTAGGTGAGAGAAAGTCAACACAGGAGCTCGGCTTATTTTTCACTGATAAAATCAGACAGAGTGCGGAGGAGAAAAAATCACTCAGGAGGCCTTTATGGCAAGATGGTAAAGTAAATTACAAACGGCACAGATGGCAGATCAGTGCAGACAGAACGGTTGTTTCAGATAACGTTTCTGTTTCTCAGTAGCAAAACCAGTGAGACTCGACATTCTTGTACATTTAGCAGACACCCTTATTCAAAACGGCGGTTGAGGTTTAATGTCAGAAATTTCAAAACTCTTACGATAATTATTCTAGAGTATGAAACCTTGAGCCTGTGCATCTCAAAGATCATGGTCTGTTCACTCAAGGAGTATATTGTACAATACTCAGAAAGGCCATACTGTAAAGTGTTTAATGGGTTGTAAGTATTGATTAGTTCCAATAATGCTTTATAATGTCAGGGACGATTCTAGGACGTTGTGTTAACAACAGTTAACAACAAAACTGTACATTTGTTCATAATTTGTACAAACTCTCGTATCGGTAAGAACATTTTACTTTTTGGTTCAAACTACTTGGTTGGTTACTAAAAAAACAGCAACATCTGAGAAAACTCATTCTATTTTAATAATTGCTGAAACTGCGAATAGTAAAGCCATCACTTGGATCATACCATTTGTGAGGCATGGGGGTTGACGAATACAAGTTATGTATAGTCCTTGTGCCATTGTTAAAACAACAGATTTAATGATGGCCTAAGACTTTTGCACAGTACTGTGTATTTATTGGTCTTAATTAGACAAAATGAGACGATAATGTTTTATATAACATCCATAGTGATATTCCGACTTTTTTTTTTCTTGTTTCTCGGATATCCCTACTTAAGAATCTACTGAGGAGGAAGGAAAAAAAATGAAAATAAATCTTTATTTTTAGCACTTTTCAATTTCTCGAGGACTATGTGGAATCAATACAAGGAAGGAGGAAAAAAAATAATAAATTTTTATTTAAAAATAAAATTTATTTAATCTACAATTAAATTAAAGTGAATCTGAAAAAAAAAAAAATTTTTTTTTTTTTTTTTAGAATTTCAACCAATAGTGCGGCGGCGGATCCGCGAAATCCCAATTAAAAAAAAAAAAAAGGGGGTTTTTTTTTTTTTCTTAAAATATGATCGTCAGCGGATCCGCGAAACAAGCAATAAAAAAGTCTAGCCTAAAGTATTCAGTATTAAAATAATGTGTTTAAACCAAATACTTTCTATGATCTATACATTTGTTGAGCTTACAAGATATAAACTTCCACCTGACATACATTTTTACTCTTTTTATTTTATACTATTTTGAGCTAGAGGTTTCTGTAAATGTCTTAAAAGTTTTAAACTTTTTTTTAACTGTAATTATGAGATACTTGACTGCATGTACGCTGACTTACCTAGCTAAATCCTTCTTCCTGTTTGGAATTCACTGCATGGACACGGCATCCAGCCACACCAGAGTTAGGAAGAACATAAAAGTAACGTCTCTTTTCTCTTAATTCCATCTCCTTCGTCGCTACGAAACCCTGCAACACTGCAATCTACACAAACCATTATAAAGGCACCATTAAAGGCTCCTCGCAGGGTACAATCAGCATAAAGATTCAGTTGTGAGTACATTTCCTTCTCATGCGAGCTGTTCCCGTGTGTAAATCTGAATATCTAGGGATCCGGGGTAATGATACAGGCCAATGATGCATACTGTATTATCAAAACAGGATTGGTTATTTCACGCACAGCACTCAGCAGAGACTGTCGGGGTGAAACTGTGTTGGAAAAATGACTAGGAGGATAATTGTACTACCCAAGATCACGACAATATTCAGTACATAATGATTAGGACACAAAAGTAGCAGTGTGGTGGGTTCAATGTTTGTAATACAGTTATTCAAATAATTGCTCTTACCCAGTAAGCTGGAGTTGTTAAAATCACCAGGAAATCATGACAACCGGTTCTATACCATCATCCCCCAAAGCTTTGTGATATATCTACATTATATAAGGTTCCCTCAGTGTGTAAATATGGATCACGTTTATAATTAACTTTCCTTAAATTGCTGCTCTTGTGCCTTCAAGAATGTGATGTATTTTCTGTACACTTGATGACTGTTGCCCAGTAGACATTTTGACCCAGGTTTATTTCAGTCGTCCTTTCGCAGCCGGCCTTCGCCGGGCAAGATCACGCCGTGGATCTCGTCTGTGAACCATGCATAGAAATTTCGAAAGACTCGGTTCTTCGGGATCTTTAAGTTAGCCATTTCGAAATGGTAAGATTCATGCTCTGTCAATCAAAGTTAATCACATCCTCCTTTGGCAGCAGATGGAGAGAGTTAAGGTGGGAGGAAAGAGAGCCAGATTTAAGCTGAGTTTAGATTGGTTGTGACAGAGTGTCACACACTCGCTTTAGATAAATTAAGGATTGCGTGGTGAAAACAGAGCAGTGTCTGGATACTTAAGACCTTCCCAGCTGGCTGTTTATTGACCAAGCCGATCAATAATTCTGACTAACACATGTTGTGAATGTACAGTATGTTCTGCCTGTTCACACTGACATTTTTTTCCTTCATGAACATCCAGTCCTCTGCATTTTTACACTGGCAAGGCAAAGCTGGGATGTTACTTCAAGGTACTGAAAATAACCCATGGTTTATAAGCATCTCTACTTATTAGTGATCACTGTTATTTTAGCTACGCTTCATAACATATGAAGATATTCCAGTGCATGCTACTGGAAACAGCAGTTCCCGAGAACCTGAATTTGAACCTCAGACACGGCTTGCAATGTACATGTTGGGTGTTTCGGGATCTTCAGGCTCATCCCTATGAATTCTGGGATCCCTGGTTTGATCCAGACCTGGACTCTGCCTGTGTTTGTGTAAGGGTTCTCTGGGTCCTCAGGTTGCCTGACACATTCTAAAGATGACTTAGGTTAATTGGTATCACTAAAATGTCTGTGGGTGGGTGGGTTGGGTTAGTAAGTGAGTGATTGGGTGAGTGGATGGATAGGTAGATGAGTGGGTGGGTAAGTGTGTAGGTAAGTGGGTGGTTGGGTGAGTGGGTGGGTGAGTTGGGTGAGTGAGTGAGTGAGTGATTGGGTGAGTGGATGGGTAGGTAGATGAGTGGGTGAGTAAGTAGGTAGATGGTTGGTGAGTGATTTGGGTGGGTGGGTGAGTGGGTAAGTTGGTTGAGTGATTGGGTGAGTGGATGGGTAGGTAGATGAAAGGGTGGGTAAGTAGGCAGATGAGTGGTGAGTGATTTGGATGGGTGGGTGAGTGGGTAAGTTAGTAATTGGGTGAGTGGATGGGTAGGTAGATGAAAGGGTGGGTAAGTAGGCAGATGAGTGGTGAGTGATTTGGGTGAGTGTGTAGGTAAGTGGGT
>JAUZSU010036425.1:0-10245 GCA_034780255.1 Parotocinclus maculicauda
ACAGTCCAAAGACATGTGTGTTAGGTTAATTGGTGTCTCTTAAGTGGCCCTTAGTGTGTAACTGTTTGCAGAACTGCAGGTGTGTGTGTTCCCTACAATGGATTGACATTCTGTCTGGGGTTGTTCCTGCCGCTGCAACCCCGTGTGAATTAAGCGAAAGCTAATAAATGGTCATTATACCATTATTAGACAATGGTATATATAATGATGGCCTAAGACTTTTGCACGGTACTAAGAGTAATTTTCCTCTTTTTTTTACCCATATACATTTATTTACCAATACCTTAACATACCATAACCCTGTTATGTTTATGACTTGTACATACAGTTAGCAAGCTAACTAAGCATGCATGCTCTGGTTTCATTGTAATCATTAAAATCAGATTGTTCAAATTCTTTTTTAAATTAATTGACATACAAGTCTTCCAATTGACATAATCGCAATCAGCCAGCTATTTCAATTGAATCCTCTTTTACCACGTGTTATATAAGCACTAGCTTTAATTCTGACATTCACATCCAAGATCAGAAGTAGCTGTCCAGTGGAATGTGCATGTGAATATGATGAATATGATGAATAAAGACTTTCAGTCCAACCCAAGGCCAGGAAAGGTTCCCATCAAGAGACAAGCTGAAGATGCTTAAAGTGACTCTGCCTTGAAATTTTATTCATTTTATCTGAGCAACATTTGTACCTACACACTTCACAGTGGCCTCGGGGCGCTCTTCTAAATTCTGCTTCACCCCCATCCCATTTTCCTTCCCTTATCTGTTTTACTTATAGGGACGTGAGGACAACTCAAATGTGAAAACATATTTCACAATTAAGGGAGTCAGACTCATTAAGGAAAGGCTGGAGGCGATGGAGAGAAGCGAAGCCGAGCGCCCATCAGATGAAACACTATTCACAGACGTCGGCTTTTATTAACGAACCCCGGCGTGACACGGCACAACAAGGAGAGAGCAAGTGTAATTGCTCACATGTGCATTAATAAAGAGCTGATAGCAAAAATAATCACTGTTTCCTCTCCGATAAAGGAATAGAGCAGATCAGCCACAAGTGTGCAGTTTCCACTCAAGTGCTTGAACACATTCAAAGACAATCATTAATTTATTCCTTCTTTTATTCATTAATACTGAAAGTAATTGATTTATTTATTCACTTTTATACTGGCTGAATCTGATATGGGAAAACTGAGCCTAACCTACATCACAGGGTGACATTTAGACATGCCAACTGACCTAACATGTTGGAAATATGGGACAAAACTGAACCTGGAGTAACCTGAAGAAACCCATGCACAGATACTAAGAGAACATACAAACTTCACACAGGAAGAGGTTCTGGAGCCGCGAGGCGACACTGTGCCACCGTATTGCCCAAAAAATACATAAATTTAAATAATCTTTGGCTTTATTTGTTTATATATTATATTTTTTTACTTTATGTGAGTAATTATTTGGATGCATGTTTTAATTGAATAACATTTTTACTACTTTACCCACCTCTTTTGTGGAGAGTGGATGTATATTATATTTTATTAATCTTTACTTGAGATTCAAAAATGGCTCTAAAATGAGCCGGTGAGGTCGGTGAGAAGTTGCTACAAATGTTATCGAAGTCTAGGCTAAAAACATTCTTATTTATACAAGCTTTTGGTTAGATATAAACTGGGTTACATGGCTCGGGTTGGCTCTTGCCTCTTGGAGGTGCTACGTTGTGGTTCTCCTCTGCTTCTCCTTCTTCTAGCTATGCTGCTTTAGTGAATGCTGCTGGAGTCTCATGCTGCACATGGCACCAGTGATTGGCATCAGTTATTGTTAATAGACTCTGTGCTCCTAACCAATAAGTAACTACATTTTCTTTTTTCTCCTTGAGCTGATGTACCAGTACCAGCTCCAGCACTTAGATGTTTTCCACTTCAGCATCACTCAATCGGTCTTTATCAACAGAAACCAGTCTGACCATACCCGGGGGCACACCAGAGTGCAGTAACTCCCTCCATCATTCAGTTATCAGGAGACGATGTGCCTCCAATAACTTACCGCCGAGGACTCAATATCTCAAATCTTTTACATTATTTAATTTAATTGTAATTATTTACTTAATTTTACTATTAATACAAACATAATTTTTTCAGTTAACATCTAGGCCATCCAAGGAGGACGGGTCCCTTTTTGATTCTTGATCCTTCCAAGGTTTTTTCCTTCTTCATTCAGAGAGTTTTTCCTTTCCACTGTCACCCTAGGCTTGCTCCATTTGGGATTGACCTTTTAAGATAATATAATATTGTAAAGCTGATTTAAGACAATACATCATTATAAAACAGCTCTATATAAATGAATTTGACTTTGACTATTCATTTACAATAAGATAATTTAATTATATATAGAAAAAATGCATTGGTTTTGTGAGGAGTGGACATTCTGAAAAGATACCATACCTAACAGGACCTGCAAAAAGGTCTAGAGTAAAACAAATGGGGCCAGTGGAAGGACATCGAGAGGAAAATGAGTTAGTAATGCACAAAGAATGAAAGAAGATAATGAGTGCAAGAATAATATAACATAATAATCTTTCCTGTGCTCACAGCTGTATTTGTCCATGCCAAGGCTAACATCTGCAGGGAATTGCCTTGCATTCTCTCTATTTATAACAATTTACACTTTGCTCTAAACTATGTGCTGGGAATCAAACACTCTACAGAACCCAAAAGCTCACTTCACACCTGTGCCGTCCTTTATAGATTCCTGCTAGCGCCTCATCCTTTTAAGTCCAGCCAAGTCCTAATGCAGTGTGTTTAACGCTGAACACACAGCTACAGAACAGGATGGAAAGGGAGGGTGTACGGTGAGGGGTGACAGATTCTTTCCCCCTCAGTAAGCCTTGGAAATAAATCTCCTGCCTCTCTGTTTGACTTTTTGATGAGAAAATGTTGTGCAATAATGCTATTCTGAAAGGAAAAGGCACTTAGGAGCCTGAGAGGTAGATTAGCAATTTGTACGGGCTATGTATAACCATAAATCGCCAGTGATCAGGCCAATCTCATCCCTGATGGGGGGTGTTTGAGTTACGCAGTGTGCTACAGCCTAAAATGCAACATTCACCAAAAGAAAGGTTCCTGAATATAAGAGATACATAAGAGCCGTAAATATGTGACTATCTTTCCGTTCTTAAAAAGATGGGCAAAACATCAGAAGTTCTTTAAAAATGCAAAGCAAAGCATCCTGTTTTACCCCCTGCATGCCATGTTTAGGGTTGCAGAGAAGGATCTGGAGCCTAACCCAGAATTCATTGGCTGCAAAGAGATATACGCTCTGCACAGGGCACCAGGGGAGGCTAATAAATGCTTAAAGAAATATACACAGGAAGATTGTTTAAAATAATTGCAACAAACATGTCATGAGAGTTAATTACCCATCTCATTAGGATGTGCAGGGCTAACAGACAATATCAGCCCAAATATAGCTGACCCAACGTTCACTATATCCTAGTGAGGGTCAGATTGGATCTAAAACCTAGCCTGAGAATATTGGATACAACGTGTCCAGTCCAGTGTAATCTATTAAACTGTGTTGGCACTGCAGTTAAAGTTTTAGGCTACAGACAAGACGGTCTAGGATTTACGTCCCAGAATTACCAAACTGTAACTGCTGAGACCTTAAAGAAAGGTTCTCAATTGTTTGGACTGCTGCTCTGGCTAAGAGCATCTGAGAAACGGATAAATGTAAACACACTGGGGCATTTTGAATGCCTAATTCACATACTATTGTGTTTTGGGAGGTGGGACACCCTAGACCAGGGGGAACCTGCTAAACACAACCAGTAGACATGAGGATTACACCCAAAGTAACAGACTGATAACCATAAGCATCAAATCTACAGGTATGCACTGTTAAATGCACACATTCCATTTGGTATAAGAGGATGTTGACATTGACCAGACATCACTAGAGTTACATTGTCTTTTTAGGTTACTGTAATGTCAATATAAAGGGCATTTTCATAAAACTGTTCAAATGATACATAAATGTGTCAGAAATACTAATAAAAACACGTGGAACATTACCTGTTCCTAATGCCATCATGTTCAAAGCCTAAACTGTTAGACCTTTTTAAAATTGTACCTAATTAATATTGGGATGGAATTAACCGTACAGTCGCAGCCAACTCTCGGTCATTTACATTTACAGCATTTAGCAGACGCTCTTATCCAGAGCGACTTACAACTGATACAATCTTACAAACCAAGCAATTGTGGGTTAAGGGCCTTGCTCAAGGGCCCAACTGTGGCAGCTTGGCAGAGGTGGGATTTGAGCCCTGGACCTTCTGGTCCAGAGACCAGTGCCTTAACCGCTAGGCTACCACAGTCCCAGATTATGGAGAATGGTCTAAAAAACAGAAACTACCCTGTGAACTGGACTGGTTCAAGCCAATAGAAGGGCAACACTTAAATTAACAACTTGTTACAACCAATGTGTGCAGAAGAGGAACTCTGAACATGCAACATGTAAAACCTTGAGGCATGTGGGCTACAGCAGCAAAAGACTACACTGGGTTCAACTCGTGTCACATTTTAGCCCCCTTTATACGAATTGAACCTTATTTAAACACCACTACCTACCTGTCTATTGTAGCTGATCATGCCCATCCCTTTATGACCACAGTGAACACTATCTACTGATGACTACTTCAGCCACATAATGATGGTCAAATTCACTGTAATCAGATGGCCTCCACATTCACCATATATCCTTAAATAAACTAATTTTGCCACTGAAAGTAAAAGTAGCCCCTGTCTCCAAAATGTACTCTCTTAATTTCAGCTTATAATGTACTGAGATGGTACCTGACCTAAATTACCCCTTCCTTCATTAATAAATCCTGATTTACATTGTAAGGCAAAGTATTTCAATAGTTTGAAGTTTTTCATATGCATACAAATATAATGATTGGTTGAATTGGAACAGTATTGATCATGTAGCTCTTCCACACTTACTATTATTGTATAACAGGCAGTCCCTGATCTAGAATTATTTAATGTACAAAATGTGTACATTTTCAAAAAAGACAAGAAAAGAAAACTATACTGTCATATCAAATCAAACAATCGTTCAGCACTATGTTGTATAATATTAGTTTCATTTTGAAATGTCCCCTAATTTAGTGAGCAGTATATATTTGTATAGAACGTATCACTTAAAAATGGCTCTTCGTTAAGCAATTCAGATCTTTTAACACTCTAATGTTTAAACATATTTTCTTTTGCACTTTGTCTTGCCACATTTTTAAATAATTCCTGATTTCAGTGTTTTGGAAGTAAGGTGCAATTTCGTCCAAGCATTTAGTGCCTCAAGATTAATTTTACACACACTCACAAACGCTAGTCACCAAGTAGAAGTTTGGTCCTATCAGTCACACCTTTTCACTCAGTCAATTGTCACACCTCAGTTTCATGAGTGTATGTAACAAAAGCTGTAGAAATGGAACCAGTGTTAACTAATTCCTCTGTGTTAATAATGCTGAAAATGATGATGTTGTCACATGTATAAATCCAAACCCAACTTAAACTTAAGTATGCAATTCAACTGTCTCCAGAGTTTAAAAGCAGAAAGTGAACCAGAACCCCAAATACTGTTGATTCTTTTTGAGATCTTCTTTTTGCATGCATAGTGCAGAAGGGAGGGTTTTGTTAAACATGTTAAGTGTAGTTACTAAATAACAATTAAAAACATTGTATGTTTGCTGGTGTTAAAATAGGGGTAGTGTTAAAATAGGGTTAGGCAATATGACGATATCTTATTATATCGTGATAGACAGTAAGCTTTTAATGGTAAGGTAATGGGATAACATTTAAATAGTAGATTATAAATCTACTAAATTCAAATATTATGTATTGTAAATATGCTTTTATTTATTGTGATGTAATATATTTACAATGTCGCCCACCCTTATGTTAAAACACTTTTTGTGTTTCTTTCAGCATGGGCTCAGGCTGTTGCTGCTCTGATGATCATTGGCCTAATCATCCTCATCATAGCCAGCATAATGGCCTTCGCTGCGCTATGCTGCACTCTCAAAATGGAAGTTTTACCAGTCATTGGTTTCTTACTCCTCCTTGCTGGTAAGAAATTGTATGCGTGCGTGTGTGTATGAATAATGATCATTTTCTCAGAGGCCTACATTAATTGTTTTCAGTACTGTTTATCCATAAGTTGAATCGGTACATCATGTCTCAAAAATGGACTACTACCTTTTTAAACATTTAAGTAGAGCATGGATTTTATTTGTACTAACTTGTTTTATTTTGCCACACTGTTGGGTTAACACCCAGAAGACTGACTGACACAAAAGGAAAATGGTAGAGTTAACGAACAAGTCTGCACATTGTCTAGCCCTGAGGCCTTTCCAAGTAATTTGTTATGCTGTTGCTATGGAGGACTGTGAGGGGATAAAGTTACTCAGAACCTCATGCACAGGCCATAGACTACACAATATGGGAATCAAACCTTCGTAGAATACCTCATGTGACTTTGTCTTGTCAGACAAACTTGTCTTTGCCATGTTTTCGTGATCTGGGACTTTTCTTTATGAAATATAGCAGAATTACATGTAAGAGTCATGTTAAAATTACGCTTATGACTCTTATGAAAGTACAAAGCAGAGGAATATGTGGTAGCTTATTAAATCTCTTGGACTGGACTGGAATTTCTTTACGTGTTTTCAGTGGCTTATGTAGATCAGTTCCTGTTTGCAACAAAGCAGGCATGCCAATATCAGGTAGTGCATAGCAGGTGAAATCCAGAAGTCACATTTGTGAACTTTTTATATTTTATTGGAGTTAACTCCTGTTTTTAAAATATTTTTTTCTTGATTTATTATTTACTCAGTTTTTCACTTTGTGCTTGCACGGTTCCATGACCATGTATCCCCACGTTTCTAGACGCTCCTTTCAATTTCAGTTCTCACTGAAAATCCTCACAGTGGAGTTAACACTTTTGTTATTTTTTACCAGTTTTTTTTATAACAGTGACTGTTATACAATCTTAAAAAGGCCACATTAAATCTTAATTATTTATCACTGAGAAAGTAGCCAGAAACTGTTTTGTCATACAGTGCAATCCTGTATTGGCATAATGACAAAGCTGAATTGAATTGAATTGAATCGAATTGAATTGAATTGAATGTTATCTGATTGGTCAGACTGAGATTTTGCTTCTTGCACACATTTGGGAGTACGGATTTGGGGGTGCTGATCATGAAAACCTGCAAACTCCTAGCACGTTCTGTGTGAACACATTAAAACAGTTTATGATTAGCATTTGAATTTCCCATAATAATTTAAGCCGACTAGCGTTGTACCTACAAAGAAAGACGTTTTTGGTCAGGACAAAGCATGTCTGGGCATGCATTCATTTCTGTTTCTGTTCAGATGTTGCTTGCTTAGTCAGGTTAGGTGATGCTGTTTGGACACATGTTCACACATGTTTTTCAGGCAATAGCATAGTGAATATTTTTGATAAGATTTACTTTCTTCAGGAAGGCCTAATATAGCAGAAATTTCTTATCAACAGCTGTGAAAACGTTCACATAAATGCGGCTTAAAAACGGTCCATGGCTGCACTTATTCAAAAAGCCTACAAGCTCTACATCAGATTTAAAATTGGTGACCAAGACCATGCCAAGATGTGCCATCAAACTAAGATCTTAGCTCAGAGTTACTCTGACATCAATGCTGTTTGCATTCCTAGTGATATGGTGAGAACAAAATGATCATGTGACAATTGTTTCTTCTGTCTGAGCAATGTATCTGGCTTCTCTATTTAAAAAAATCGACATGGACATGGATGAGGCAATGATTCCACAAACCAGATGTAGAAAACGACACTGACCAAAACGTTCATTTCTTTATAAATTGTTTCCTCATCTGATAATTCAGCCAAAATTAAAGGTGCATACACCAAAAGATGAACATGCGTGTATAAAAAAAATAAATAATAAAAATACTAAAACCACTATCCCAATTAGAAATGAATGGGATGTGCTTTAAGTATTCATGAGGTAATTTGCATCTTCCATAGTCCGAGTATGGGCAGTAAGGGTCTGAAGGACCTGAAGGTCCTAGGTTCAAATCCCACCTCTGCCAAAGCTGCCACAGTTGGGTTCTAAGCAAGGCCCTCAATTGCTTGAATTGTAAGAACATATCAGTTGTAAGTCGCTCTGGATAAGGGTGTCTGCTAAATTCCGTAAATGTAAATGGAACATGAGGCTAGATCTTGCTCGCACATTTTGACAAAGATTGTGATTTATAAAGAGGGAAAGGCGTACAAGTTTGCGTACGCAAGTAAAAAAAAAAAAATCTAATTTCTCATTGAATAATTTTTTCAGATTTTGTACGTACTTCACTCCATAATACACGCAGAGTATTATAAACAGGGCCCTGGTAGGGGGATTGGGGTTTGTCAAAAGCTAAATCAGAATTATACTGCTCACAAAATTACGGGGTAATTCAAAATGAAATATCCCATCACAAAGTATTCCCTAATTTTTGTGAGCAGTGTACTTTGTTCAAAATCGAAAAGATGGGGTTTGCTTTAACCAGGTACATAAATTCCCATGTGATTCCACCAATTCTGAAATGGCCTTTTTGTTCAGGTTGATGTTTGACATCACATTTATTCATCAAAAAGTTTGAAAGATTGGTGAGCAGTGTTGTCCAGATAAAAATGTGGCTTAAATGTAATTGAGACTATACTCACAAATGACATTCCTGCATTAACTGTAACCAAGCAACCTTTCAGTTTTTGTGTTGCTGTTCTCTGGTTAACCCTGCTGGCAAGCCATTTTAAAATTTTATAATTAAAGCATGTATTTTATATGAGTGCATGTGAGTTTTTAAAAATTAGTATAGGATGTATTTATATCTCAATTATATCTTAATTAAATAGGCAGTGTATTTGCTTGAAGCAAACAGAAATATTACAATGAAAATATGAAATCAGACACTTTAGTAATTATAGTTTTTGATAATCTGAATAATTATTTTTGATTTTATGTGATTTTCTTCCACTTTACTAGACAGTTGCTTTATGGACATATTTTTTGTGTTTCTACATATTATTTTTTACCCTATTTCTCCCATTAAATGTTTAATCAAATTCCATTAAATATATCCCATCTAGTATTGTAATGACGTGTTAAAAGTCACTAATATGCATTTTTAAGACCGGAAAAAAGGAAATAATGTAGTAATAAATTTCAACTTGCTTACACACTACAACAAATGTTGACATCTATTCACACTGCACACACAGTCTTGAATTGCATGCAAGTGGAAGAGCAGGCAGAGCCTGTCCTATGTGACTAACCTTTCCTGACTATGAGGCTGTATTTCTCACCACTCTGAGAACCTCACCTACACACCAAAACAGGGTGGGGCACTTTCACATAAGCTTAAGACTTAGTCACAGGCACCTCACCCTAGGGCAGTGGTAGACACCATTCCTCAGAGTTTAGTTATTTAGATATAAAGTCATAGCAAAAAAGTTGAAATGAAGAAAGAGCCATGAGTGGTTATGGAAATTTGAACTTACACTTGGCATATCAATCTGAATTGAAATGCAGCAAATTCTAACCATCATCCAGACAGACATTAACTAGCCTTGTTATTCCGAATTATATGTTTTTAACAGTGTTTTTTTCAGTAATTAACTAGAATTAAACATACAATAGCAAAATGGCACTTTTGTATTGGTATTTGTATTTTATTTATAAATTTATGCTCCTAAGGTTCTTCTAGTAATGTCCTTTCAGTAACGCCCATTTTTATTTCTCAGTTCTGCGAATCCGTCCGTATTGTCCACATTGTGGAAATCACATGGCCCTAGTTAACTGGCTATGGAATAAAATAAAAATGTTTATCATAATGTGAACCTCAGGGGATATGAGCTATCTCAGATTTCATATAGGTGACTAAGACTATGATATGTCTATTATTTTCCATTAATGTCAGATTTAATTTAATTTAATCTAAAATGATCATGTGAGTTTAAAGCCTGTTCCCATTTATTTTTACTGTAGCTTAATCTGAGTGTGTAGAACGTGTTAAATGTTTAGCCCCAGGTTCCTGCTTCAGTGGGGTATAGGCATATGGTGTATACTATATTATTATACAAACCGGATTCCAAAAAAGTTGGGACACTAAACAAATTGTGAATAAAAACTGAATGCAATGATGTGAAGGT